>CAAKHC010013281.1:30776-49963 GCA_901007825.1 Macroramphosus scolopax
TTTAACCGGTCAGCATCACCTTCCGCCTTTAGCAGTCTATGCCGTTAAACTACAGACAGCAGTCTGTGCTGTGGTTTTCTTTTGTGTGTGCCTACTGTCAATTAAAACCCTCTGTTATGTTTTCGCTTTTGTTCACAATGAACGTGACAGATTTATACCAAGATGAATAATATGTCTTTGTGACTGCCCCACCAGGGGGCCTATTAGGCTCATTTACAGCTCTGTATTTTAATCCCTCTTTTAGCTCCCTAAAGGCAAACCTTCTCCTGATTGGTCAACTTCAGCCACCCCGTGCTCAGTGGGCATGCTGTGCTTGGAGCAGACGACCATATAAAGACTTCCGTGACGAGCTGACGTCAGCGACACTAAGGCAGAAAAAAACGTTGGAAACAGAGTCCATTTATCTCACGCTTTTCCAAAGCTCTTTACAACACATTCACACACACACATTCATACACTGATGGCGGGGTCGGCTATTCAACCTGTTAACACACACGCACTAAAGACGAAGGCATCAGGAGCAGTTAGGGGCTCATTCTCTTGTCTGGAGGAAGCAGGGATTGAACCAGGGACCTTCGGACGTCCCGCTCCATCTCAGGAGCCACGTGCGCCGTTTTTGCTACATTAACCAACATTATTTTAAACTTTGGCCACATTTAATATGAGTACTCGACATTGCTTGGTCTATTTTGGGTAAATATTTAAACTACAAGTTGGAATATGTATGATACATTAAATTGTAAGTGATGTCTGGGCAGTGAAACGCTTCCATGCTTGCATCAAAGACAAAATCAGATTTGCAAAGCAGACAGTTGCTTGTTCTGCTTGGTGGTTGTGGCCTGACGAATGTCTCTGAGAGATTCAAACATTGCATTATTAAAAATCTGGGAGCTTTTGCTGCAATGTGCAGATCATTTTTTGGATTTTGCCTTCACCAAATTCTGACACTGTGGCACATGGTCTTTGTTCAGCACCAATGAAACAGAAATCTGGTTTTACTTTTTTTTTTGTTCCAGACAAGTAAACACGAATAAAAGACCAACGCCGTTTGTTGGAAGTAATAATTGAGTATGACTCAGGGTTTTATTGCACAAAGGTGTTGCCTCCATGTTTTTTGTATCATTGCTTCAATTAGGTTTTTTTTTGTTATATCACAAGGAGTTGGCTGATGTTTGCTGACTGAACTGTTTTTGAATTGCAAAATAGGACAACAACATCTGTACGAAGATAAAGGCAGCAAAAGTCGGCTTTACAAGGTTTGACTTTCGTTGGTTAAAAATTCTACATGAGGCAAAAAACTAAACAAGCGTTGCACTAAATTAGTTTTTAAGTAAAAAAAGAGGAATCCTATCATCTATATAAGATATCTTAGGTTTAGTTTAGCAGCTGACAGAAGTGAGTAAGAAATGATAGATATTGAATACAGTCCCTTCTGTTGAAGGAAGATATTCCTCTCTTTGAAAAATCAACAGATGTATTTGCTATAACATTTTTATGTGTGAATCAATTCCATTTAATGCCAAAGAAAGTAACATGATCTCTTTGTCTCCATGTACCTGGAGGCTTGGCTCTATTCAAAATGTAATGTAACAAAAACCTTGAGGTGTAAGTGCTGCGTATAAATGAGCTTGCAGATGGAAACTAGCAATAGTTTTAACCACATGGGGGTAGCAGTCGTTCACAGCTGTGTCCGAGGCAGACGGAGAGGCTGAGCTAGACAGTTTTGTTTTATGGGGAATCTCTCGTCTCCCACATGCAGGCCTGTGTGAAGAGTGTTTGAAGTCGGGCCTGCTTCACCTCGGGGTGTGGAGTTTGGCTATTGTTGAACATTTAGCACCACGGAACAAGATGAATGTCTGGAGCACGGCGCAGTATGTGTCAAGTGGAGTCATGAGTGAGCAATGTAGTTTCTCAAGAAGAAAACTTCTGACATGTTACAGTCTGTTCTCGTGTTTTTAAAAGGAAGTAAATGTGCGTCTCAAAGACCTGAAAACAATCTTTATTGTTTCTTCTATGTGATATGTGTACGCACATTTCAGAGTAACGTATGTTCATAAAAAGTGCCTCAAAGGTAAAATGTGTCTTTTTTTTATTTTTGATGATGACAAAATGATAAATCAATTAATGTCAAAGGTTATTGACGGATTAATCAATGAAGAAATAATTGTCACCAGCTTTATAGTAAAGCAGGCAGTACAGATCTGGGTGCTTGTATACATGTTCTAACCCCAGTCCACCGTTTGCCCCTGACGAGTCCCTTCCGGCAGCAGGGGGAGAAGAGCATCGCTCTGGTACATACTGATGGAGGTTTCTAATGTTGAGGGGGGCTCATGTTTATTGTACAACAACCCCTGTTGAAATAAAGGCTCAAAATAAAACGGTTTACCAGAAATAACAGTTTTGTTATATGTTAGAAATGTATTAAAGTCACATGATAATCTGTTGCAAGCGGTTTTAATTAAAAGTCCAATAGACAGATTATTGCTGACTGAAAACCTGCCTGAAAAGTTTAGATCGATCGTGTTTCCCTCCTTTTCAATGTTTAATTTTCTCTGGTCCAGGTTGAACTTTTAATATAAATTCCTATCATTATCAATAACGTCTTCCAAGGAAGCCCCCTGTGCCTTTCCTCTGTGCCTGAAGGGTGCGAGGAGGCCTGCCAACACCAACGCAGGTGTTTCTTTGAGAAGAAGAATTTGTGTGTTGGAAGCCAGTGAGGGATCGTGCCAAATTGAATTTATATAGACCAATATAACAAAGAGCTCGAGGTTCTGACGCGTCATTATTGAATTCTCCTGCTTGATCGGGATGCCTGTGCAGAGGATGATGGGATGTTGGACAAAGAAAACTAAGCACAATTACAGTCTAAAGTTTAATGACAGTATTTGTTCTTTTCTAATAGTTTATCATTGGGCCGTTGTTTATAGGTGTATCATGTGTCCGACCCTTCTGCTCTTTGTCTCCCTCGCCTGCCCAGACACGGACCCCCGCCTACTGGAGAAGCAGGAGCAGCAGCAGCCTACATATGTTGCCCTCAGCTATATCAACAGGTAAAGAAACGTAGTAGTTAACATACAGCTGTAAAACAGCAGAATTTACACTTATTTATGCAGCAACTGAAATATAATGAATCTGCTTCTCTGTAATTGGAAGTAATTATGGAATTAACTTTATTAGTCTTTGGGCCTGTTCATTTATCTACAAACGCCGTCGTCTACGTCAGTGAATGTTACTGCTGGGCCTTGTGAAGTGTTCGCTCCTTTGAGGCTCTGCACTACTAGCAATCATCTGGTGGATTGCTTAGAAGACTTGCTTCAGTATTTAGTAGTTGGGTTATTTTTATTGCGCCGGGTTCATCCCAGTTGTCTTTGATATGGTGACGGAGTCGCAGTTTTAAAAGCCTTCTGCAACAAGCCAGTTCAGGAGGGTCTGCCGCTGTCTCTCTGCCTTCATAAACACTTGTTGATGTGGTCGTCGCTTAATTTGTTAATTCCACTTCTGCTTTAACAATGTCTATGTTAACATTTCATTTTTATGATTTCCAAACCCTTACCAGTTTTATATCCCACACTGCAGGTTCATGACAGACGCCGCGCGGCGGGAGCATGAGGCCGTGAAGAAGAAGGTGCAGCCCAAGTTGTCTCTGTCTCTGACAGGCAATCTGTCTCGCAGCAATATTTCCACGCCGCCTCGCCACACCAGTGGAAACCTCACCCCTCCAGTCACCCCACCCATCACCCCTTCCTCTTCCTTCCGCAGCAGTACACCTACAGGTAATCATCCCCTGCTTCTAGGTGAAAATAGGGCCAACGTGTTTTTTTAAATGCAGCTTCAGCTTTGTTAACTAGGTTTTATTGCAAGTGGTCCATTTCAAGACACTGCACATCCACTCTGCTAAAGGAATAGCAATCCCTGCCTTAACTTAACTTAGCATGAGCTAAGGTTGAACGCTTCATTTACCAATCACCTCTGGTTGTGAGCTTTTGTTACCGACTGAAAGAATTAAATTGCTGACACAAGCCGCCGTGTTCTCTCTGTAGGCTCCGACTCCTTAAAGCTACAGTGACTCAAATAATTAGTCTAATTGAATTTCCCTTGGGATAAATAAAGTATCTACCTACCTACCTACCTAATTCAGCACTGTGTACATTATATTACATGATGTTTGTTACTTCCTTGTGATGTCCTTGTTTTGTAAAGTATTCAGTGTTTAATGTTATGTCGTGTGTCAGCTCTTGTGGCTTTGCAGCTCGTCTTCTGGAGGAACCTCTTTAATTGATAACACACCAGCAGCTTATTGACCCCAAGACCTCAATAAAATGCAATGCATTTTTCCCATGTTCGGGATATCTTAGTGAAAACTTGGGGGCAAACATGGGCAGCAAATGGAGATCATGGGAACCTTAGAAATTTAGAAAGGTTCAGCCTGAGAACACGAAGGCCAGGATTTTCTCTGCAAACATTAGTCACCAGTGTGCAGAGCTTTCGGGAGTCTGGTGGGTGACGTTGCGTGACTGGTGGTGTTACCATGACGGAGTTATTGACCATTTTCCACTCCGTTTGTCATGCACCCTCCCGCAGGTAGCGAGTGTGATGAGGAGGAGGTAGACTTCGAGGAGTCTGACAGTGATGAGTCGTGGACCACAGAGAGCGCCATCAGCTCTGAGTCCATCCTCAGTTCCATGTGCATGAACGGGGGTGACGAGAAGCCTTTTGCCTGCCCTGTCCCAGGCTGTAAAAAGAGATACAAGGTTCGTTCAACTCATCATTTCCTATTTGTTTCTTACTGTAGATTTTGTTTGCTAATAGAAGTGAGAATGTAAAAGGAAAATACCGGAAGAGACCCTGCGGTCCACGATGGAAAACTGGTTCTTAGTTGAGCATTACAGCATGTCAACATAAATGCATACATGTAGTCCACTTCAATAATGTGGAGTTTTACTGGATTTTCCATTCACATCTGGCATGTGTGGTGGGGATAAACTATGTGCAGCCTGAGAAAATTGCATTGCTGACGTGAATGACAGGGTTATGGGCGATGACTTAGTCTGAGGCAGCAGGCACCGCGAGGCAGCAGTTTAGTGGCAGAACAGGAAGGCTTAAAACAAGAGCACATTTTATTCATCCTCTCTAGTCTGGGGTTGTTTTTCATCATGGGCTTGGTGGCTTTGCTCAAACAGAGATAAATCAAGCAGTGATCTTTCACTGGTAAGTGTCCTTTCAAGTGTAGGTCAATAAATGAACATGATAATACCCAGTGCAGTAATCGAGTTCGTTGCTCTAGCAGACTCAATTAATTACATCTTTGGGATAAATTGGAAGATCCCGGGGAGGCAGGCCTTATCAGTACAATGAGATATGCAACAATCAAATGGATGAAGTGTTTGTGTCAACATACATTAGTTATAGTTTAAGAGTTAATGTTCATAGTGAAACTAGTTGAGAAACTAAAATAATTCATGTGGTTTTGGGGTGAAAACGACAATTTCTTTCTGCTTCTCTACAGAATGTGAATGGGATTAAGTATCATGCCAAGAACGGCCACCGAACCCAGATAAGGGTGCGCAAACCCTTCAAGTGCCGGTGTGGGAAGAGCTACAAAACATCTCAGGGTCTCCGCCACCACACCATCAACTTCCACCCACCCATCTCTACTGACATCCTCCGTAAGATGCAGCAGTAGAGACCGAGTGAGGGACCAGCACTCTCTTTCAGGCCTCTTCCAAATCAGTTAAATTCCACCATCACCAGCAAAAGCTGTTTCCTATCCTCTCTCTTATCAGGAGGATCCAACTACACATTTCCCCCCTGAGGCCCCTCGCTCTGTGAGCCAATGGGGGTTGACTTGAATAGTGTTCAGACAGTGAAGAAGTAAATAATTAAACTAAATTACTTTAGGTTGTCCAGTGGATGAATCTTGACTCATATTACATCAACAACATTCAATTTGAGTATGAATAATGAAAGTTAAACTTCAATCCTTCAAAATAAAAGTCTGTATTTCACTCAATTGTTCCTCCAAAACACACAAAACAACATACGGGCGTACCAACTTGCAATGATTTGAGAAATAAGAAGGAAACATTTCAAGCTAATTAATTCATTAATTTGTTACCTCTTTGATAAATTATAATAGCTGGCTCAGAGTTCTGGCCCCCAGAGGGAGGTCTGAGGTGCTGCAGCTGGATCCTCTTGTTCTCATCCCGTTATGCTATGAAAATATTTTTAGAATATTTTGCATGGTATAAATGGATCATTATTCATCCTTATTTTTTTATCTAGAATGTTAATGTTGTTCACAGTTTTGTATTTTGCACATTCAAGCTGTCATATCTGTTTGAATTTATTTTTGGACATACGGTGCTCGTTGACGATGACGGCATGTTGGAGGTAGAGAGTGGCCGCACAGGGTCACGGATAGTCAGCATGCAGGGCATTCTGCTTCAAAGGCTGCGTGAAGAAACAGGGGAACGCTTGTTGGATGTCTGAATTGAGTCCCCATTACCATGCCGCCGTCATTTGAATCGAAAATGTGACAAAAAAGTTGGCAAACAAATGGAATGTGTCGTATGACATCAGAGATCCAACCAGAAACCATTTGTACAAGTTTATTTCCTTATCAAATCTTTACGTTGATAATCAGTTGGACTTTTTCTTTCAAGTCACAAATATTCCAAACCCTGTTGGATATGTTTCACTGCAAACACGTGTGTGAGCACCAAAGGACGATCTCAGGTGATGTTTGCAAGCATTTCAGCAACACAATCTGCCCACGTGTTCTGATAGTATTTATGATGTTCCACGGGATCATAGGAACTCTTTTCCTAACGTTCCTAAAGACTTAAGCAGTTTTCCTTGCTACTTAACAGTGAGGGATTGAAGCACTTTTTTGTAACAAGTTGCCAACAAATTAGCATTTTTGCCGTTATCTTGTTTCTGGTGTATGTAGAGTAACTACTGGAACAAGGCAAAGGGCCTTTAAAGCAGTAGTTGTACATTGCAAGAAGGGAAGATATACACCAAACCTCCAGTGTTTCCAGTATTGTGATATTTCTGTATGTAGTTGCCTTGAATTGTAAACCATTCCAATAAGTACAGATCTTTTCTGTGGCTTCTTTGACAGTGCTGGCAAACACAGCTGAATAGAAATTACAGCCCCGGAGTTGTGAATCCATGATTGTCCTCACCATGGAAGAGGCAGGGGGGGGCTAAATTGTCTTTGTAGGATCCATCACATTCCCAACAGTCCTGCTGTTAGGCTGTGAGAGAAACACATGCAGCTCTTACTGTGCCATAATGATAACATGTCAGTTGAATAAACTGCTCATTAATAAGGAACCGCAGAATCTCATGTTGCCAACCGATGGAGGATCGATGAACAGTGAGCCGTCAGATAACATCTTCACTGCATGGCATGGATGTGAGTGTTAAGGAACCATGAGTATTGACTTGTGACAATATTGTTCTGCCAGAATGGAGGTCAGGTCTTTGATATAGTGTACAGTGAATGTATTATGTGTTAAGTGCATTAAATTATATTTTCATATGTTTATGGAGGAAAAAAAAAATAAACTATAGTATGTATGAGCTATAAAGGCAAAACCAGAGGTTGTTTAGAGAAACTCATGGTGATGTACTGTATTTCTTCAAAATGCTGCTTCATGTTAACTTTTGTTATGTTTCGAAATAAAAGTTCCTCTGATGTGTTCCTAAAGATTCCTGTCTTATTAACCGTACCTGGACGTCACTCAGGTTTCAAACAGACTTTATTAGTTCAGATGCACGAGACTCACTTAACAAATGAAACAGATCTATGAAAGAAATAACTTAATTCTGTAAAAGAGGAAATAAGAGGAACAGAAGCGCAGCATGCACTGATTAGCTGATGATATGAAGGGTTCTGACGCAATACCTCAACTAAATAATCACAAATGATAGACAGAAAACAAATCCATACCATACACAAAGTTGCAAGGTGTTCACAATGTCATTGGCTTAGCTTACTCTAAAATAGATGATCTGACAATATTCTGTATTATCGTGTCTTGAAGTGACCACAGACGTTCCCCCTGACTACAAGACTGCTTTCTATAAAGGATAGCAAATTATTTGAACAGTGGTGTTTGAGGCGGGGAAATGTTGTTAGGGTCAAATGCAAGTTTGGTAAACACTTATCTCTTTCCCTGATTCGTTATGACCTGTAGTCCTAACACAACCTTGAGAGCGGGGCAATTTAAAGTAACAGGCTCATAAAATTAAAATGAAGAAAGTCTTTGATATATTAAAAGAAGAGTTCCGATTCGCGAATTCAATAGCCCTGCAAAATACACAGAATTAGAGTATCAGTTTAAAAGGTCACAGCGCTTCAAAGTATTTTTATATGTTGTAACAAAGCGAAAGTCAGTAAAGTCCTAAAGAGCAGATCTTCACACCATTACATGCAGAAAGGAGCGCAGAGTGATTGATTTCAGTGGTGACAGGAAGCCGGCAGACTGACTGTGTCGACTCTCCGCTTCTCTATTCGAAGTTGAGCTGATGGCCGTCGAAGTGAGTGAGCACATGATTCTCAAACACCTTCTGGTCGCAGTCCAGCGGGAACTGCTCACTGCACATGGGGCAGATTTTCCAGTGGCTCTCCACGTGCTCCTCAAACTTGCTCTGGTCATAGTTAGGTGGGAAGATGACCTCACACAGCGGGCATCGTTTCATGTCCATGCTGCACACGAGAGACGAAAGAGGGAAGATTTATAATAAATACATAAATAAAAAGAGAGGAAGAAAGCTGGTGCTACTAAGCAGTCAAGTGATGATGTGGGTAAACCAGGAGCACAAGCTAATAAAGAGCATCTGTCTGATGCGACGTGGGTGGCCTTCTGCTCGACAAATCCCAACAAAAGAGAGCAGAACAAACACTTTACACATGTTACAATGCACAGGTTTAGAAACTGTAGGGTGCAGGAAACCTTGGACGGCATTTATGAGAGTCGGGGCATGTTACGGTGTGTTACCTGGGGTCAAAGCAGAAGCCTGTTTGCCCGTCGTTCACAAAGGGGCTGGGAGTATCTGTTGCTGCGGGCTGTTCATTGGTATTACCCTAAAAAGTAAGGTACAGTATTAAAAAAAAAGAAAGAAAAAGGGGGTTTTCACAAGTGATCTTGAGTTGAGGCTTACAATGTTGTTTGGTTTTTCCTCTAACTCCTCTTGGCCTTCTGGTCGGCTAGGATTGCGGGTGGGTTGAATACACACCACATTGCTGTCCCAGGAGGGCGGGCCCACAGGGGGGAGCCTAAGCAGCTGGTCATCTGAGAAATCCTCATCCGTCTCATCTGCAGGGAGACAATTCAGGGACAGAGCTACTTTCTGCAAATTGTGGTGGACTGTTACATTCTGAATCACATGATGTGAAATCTGAAGAAGAAACAAACCTTTTGAGTCTGAAATGGAGTAAGGGTTCCCAAACTGCAGCTTGCTGGGGCTCTGAGAGACCAACAGAGGGGTGGGGGCATCCTGGGTGTAAGGGACAGGGTACTGCAGGAATAAAGGCACACTGGACTGAATACTCTCCAAACTGGTTTTCCCACTAGCCCCCTGATCCCCCTTTCTGCTGCTGCTGCCCTTCTGGAGCTCCTGGGGATGGAATGGCAGAATTCCAACAATTTTGTTCAACAAAAGCCAGAGGCAAAACTCTAAATATTCTGTGAGCAGCTACATATTGGATTTAATCCCTCTATGCCTTCCAGTCTGTCATTGCAAGCAGTGCGTCAGTGCTTATAATCACACAGCAGCTCCTGAGCTGTGGGCTCTGGCTTCTTCTATCACTCACACAAATAGTTTAATTAGCGCCTTCATCAAAAAAAAACTCTTCTTATTTTCAAAGAGAAGAGAACGCTGTGTTTTATTGAAGTTAGTTGCAGACGCCAATTTAATTTACAGTCTAAACCTCAAATTGGGTCATTCTGCTCCTCTTAGCTATAACAAACAGAATTACCTCAAAACAATATTTTAGGTCAGTGAGGAACTTTCTGTGGTCCAAAATAATGGAATGGAAAGTAGAAACTGCTTCAACCATTAGAGATATATTCTGTACAGACAAGATTGGGAGAGAGAGAAAATGGCACGGACTGGCCCTTTTCTGCACATTTATAAAAGGAAAACAGAAAGCTGTCACTAACCCCCTCCAGCTTTTCCTTCTCTTTCACCACAAGTGCTAATTTGTCCCTCAGGTCCTTCAGCTCCCGCCCCTTCTCAGCTACCTGGCTCTGAGGTAAACAAGAGACAAACAGCAGAGGAATGAAGACACTTTTTCTAGTCTCGTTCACCTGAAATGTGCTGTTCATTAAAATACATTGTTGAATACTATCAGATTTCAGTGCAAGACATTAATTGATCTCAGCTATAAAAGACTTCCCTTTGCGGAGGACTGATTTATGCACAATACCTCTCAAAGCAAAACTACTTGTTTGAATTCCTCTGAGACACTAAGCAAATATCCGTCTGACCTAAGCCAAGCATCGCATTAGCCAGGCAACTGGAGATGACTCCTCCGGGCCAAGCTACGCTTGTCTCCAGTGCCTGACATAAACAGCAGTAAAATGTTGTCTCACAGATAGGCCTGCTCATAAACAATACTGTCAGAGGGACTGTGCTGAAGGGGAGAGATATCATCAAAGGCTCAATCCCTGAACTAGACCAGCCATACATAGCGATAAAAATACGAAGTGCCCATAAGCAGCTGTGTCTGTACTTTGGACTGTCAGTCGGATGTACCAACCTTGTAGCGGTCTTCCTCCGAAGCCAGCTGCAGCTTCAGGTTCTCATTGGTCTTCAGTTGCTCCTTAAATTTCACCTCCATCTTGGCCAGTTCATCAGAAAACATGCAGCTACGTTCCTTCTCCTCCTAAAGAGCAGTCGGACATTTAAAAACTCTTTTCTGCTCATCAGATTCATGTATCTTACAATGCAGAGTGCACGATTATCAGACCTTTGTACTACACAAGTCCTTCACAACAGGGTATCACATTAGCAGCAATTCAAAAAATACTGCAATTACCATAAACATCTGCTTGCATTTCCTGTATTTGTCATTCCTGTCAGACGCCTCTCTGCTGATGCCTTTGAGCTTCTCCTGGATGATGGCTTCCAGCATGGGATCAGCAGAACCGGGACTCCCTGTGAAGACAATGAAGGAATATTAGATGAAGCGAAAGATACAGGAAATACAAGAAGCAGGAAATAAAAGCAATGACTAGAAATCAAAATTCAGATAGATCTATGCTTGCAGTACAAATGGAAATAGAAGTACAGTAGTTTATGTCTGCCATTAAATAAAAAGAGACTCTTCCACCCACAAAAATGGGACTGCCATGAATCATAAATCCACACAATCAACAGTATCAATGATTTTGATTGTTATTTCAGCTGGGATTATTCCCTCTGTAAATTGCGACATATTTGGACGTAGCTACCTGGCACAGACGTGTCTGGACTCACTGATGCAGGTATTGTTGTGAGCTCTTGTGCTGAGCTTCTCTTCTGCTCCTACATTGAGGAACAAATACAATTCTTCAAGTAGTGATAATGTCTCTAATCTCTAAATGTAACCATGAAGGAGGGGAACATAATAAATAAAACATAACATAAGTTTACATGAAAAAGAGGAGGTGGTCTAACCTCAGGATGTTTTGATATTAATTCTGATCAAAACATCAACAATATAGCCTCAGGAGAACAATCTAACTCCATAGTAGGATATGATAGGAAGCTACAATCAGCAGAAATGGAATGCAGGTTCTGTTCTTTCACTTGTTTGGGGCATGTATTCACTGGAGCATGTCGGCTGGTATCTTGGGGACCTACCCCTTGTTGTTCAGAGAGCTTAAGCACTTGTTTTTGCAGTCGCTGACATTCCTTGTATTTCTCCTTGTAGTGTTCTGCAGCCATGTGCAGGCGCAGCTTCAGATCCTCCACTTCTCTCTGCAGCTCTGCGACAGCAGCTGGCTCTGCGGTAGCTTCTTCCTCTGCTTTGTCCTAGTGACAATTTAACAACGAATCAGACTCCAAAAACAGACACGGGTAAACTGCAAAGAACCCTTACAAATTCTTGAGATAAAAATGAAATCACCACTATCAGTACCCTTATGATTGTGAGTGGTCATCTCGGAGAAACTCAGAGATTCATTATTGGACTTACTGCTTCCTGCTTGGCCTCTGCCTTCAACTGGTCTACCAGGCGTTCCAGGCGGACGCACTGGGCCTGGGCTTCAGCTTTTGCCTGTCGAAGGGCATCAGCCTCCAGTTTCATGTGGTAAAGTTCCGACATCGTGCGGTCCCGAGTGCTAGAGGCATCCCTCAACTCAGCAGCCAACAGGGAGGACTGCTGATGGTTGGCCTGGAGCTGTTCCTCCTTCTGCCGCAGCTGCTCCTTCAGGGCCTTCATTTCTCCCTGCCAGATATAAATATGTTCATAGGTAAGGGTTCTGCATTTCAACCTGGCTGGGTCAATTTTCCTAAATTCTATTGTGATATAATCTAACAGTTAAGCAAATGAAATATTGTATTAGACAAATCTGCCTAGCTGTAAAACAAACAATTTGTACCAAGGGGGAGACTTTGGCCAGCATCTCTCTGTACTGCTTCTCCTTCTCAGTGAGGCACACCTGCAGGCATCCCACCTCCTCCTTAAACTGAGCAATTGTGTTTTCCTTGTTTACATCCACGGACTTCAGCATCTGCAACTCTGCACTCAACTTAGTGTTCTCCAGCTCCCGGTTCTTCAGGTGAATCTGGTGCAGACAGAAGAAGTTGTCAAACAAGGAGCCGTCTGCGCTCGCTTCATTTATACAACATCAATCTCAATCGTGCACCAAAGAGCAAATAACTATTAAAATAAATGTTGCATGACCTCAATTACAAAACAGAAATTAAGAAAGGCCCATGAAGTTTTCCTGGATGCAGCCGCACTTTGATGGTGCAAGTTAAATTAGGTGGGGTTTTGACCATTGCCGTGGCAATCGTATAGTATGTGGCACTCACAGTTCCTGTGAAGTGCCCTCAACAACAAGGACACAAAAACACCAGAGGCAAAGCATGGCATGCCATGTTTAGATTAAATGTTTGGGCAAAAGCATGCACAATTATCACCGTAGTAAAAAGTTAAAAACAGAAACAGGAAAAGTCAACGGACCGGACCTTCAATTTGGGTGAATCTAATATTATAAAAAAATGTTGTAAATTGTACACAATAGGAAGTTGTCACTAAACATAGCTGTCAACAGAACCACTGCCAACCACATTGAAAGAATTATTATGTGACATGGGAGTTCACTGCTTCCACATACCAGAACCTTCCCATGTTGCTATCAAACTTTGAGCAATACAACAAGACCTCTGAGGACTTTAACACGTTGTAAGACAAGGTCTGGAGGAAATACATACAAGAACCCTAAAAAACTAGCAGTATTTTACCTTGTACAGTTCCTTCTCATCTTTCTCATTCTTGAGATGAGATTCAAGTGCCTCCCTCTCCGCTGCAAGTTTCTTCATTCTATCCTTCAGACTACAGGACAAGTCAGGAAAATTAGTAGTTATATATTATATTGTATCGTCACTTATAATACATTCAGTGTTTGAAATAATCTATTATTGACTAGTGATTATTTCATTCATTTCAGGATTCATACCAGCAAGAAGACATCTGATGTTGAGTAAACCGTACTTCCTGCTTAATTGATATTAGATCTATAATTGTTCTGTTTGATCAAGGCAGTAGGCTGAAGGACTGCGTGCCACAAGCTTTCTAAAGCTTTCAATCTTATTTTGTGGGAGTTTACCCTGGTTGCTATCCTAAAGCTTTGAGGAAGCAAGTTTAAAACTATATCTTTGCGTGAATGCAACATGTCTAGCAATTTAGTGAATTTGCTGAAATCCTAAGCGTACCCGTCCAGCTCCGTTTCCTTCTGAAGGCCTCTCTGGGTGACTCCAATCAGGTCTTCTTCCAGCTGTATCACCCTGGCTGTGGCCTCCTCCAGCCTCCTCTTAACTTCCTCTTTCTCCTCTTGCAGGGCCTGAGCAGAAGTCTGCACCTCCTGGGAAGCAGTAAAAAATATATATTTCAAAACAAGATAAAATAAAATATGTATATCCCCTTATGAACCAGTTCAGTTAATCTAACTCAAATCTCTATTAACTGATACTAAAAAAGGTGGAGAACACAACGCTGGCATATTAGCTTTCATGTTGATATTTCAAACTTGTTGTCGAGGAGTTGCTTTTTTTACACATCCAGCTTTTACATAATCATTCATTGTGAGTCTTGTTTCTGTCCATCTACTGAATCTAAAGCCAATATTCATTTTAGACGATTCAACTTACTGCTAAAAGCGCCACTATTACCACTAGCTACTCTCTGTGGGTTTTGGTTTTTAGAGCTTTTTGTCTGAAAACAGCTGCCTGCTGCTGCTGAAAACAAACCTCTGAAAGTGGTGAGAGGGAACCAGAACAGTAAATCTGCAGTCGGGCAGCTAAACAAGGAGCAGGAACTCGCTATAAAGCTCCATAAAGCTGAAGGGAGCTGTAGAATCAGGTGATCTCCCTCTGTAGGTTCATCACTATCAGCGACATCTATTTCATGTGATACATTTTTATTAAAAAAATTGAAGATAAACAGTTTAAAAATGAATCATCGTCCATTCAAACACAACACAAACTTTACTGTGTCTAACAGTATGACAGGTTGTATTATTCTTATTGTTTTATTGATATAACGTGAAAACCTTATTTGATCAGATCATAACAAATTTGTGCTTTATAACTGTAGATGTGTTGAATATCTGCCATAAGAAAACACATTTCTTTTTAATTCCTAAATGCATTAGAATAGGTCTTATACTTTAAGCTTTTAGGAAATGTAAAAACAAGTTTGTTGCCTTTGAAATACAAGTCTAAATAAAAGTTAATATTATGCTCGTATGCAGAGCATTAAAACTTACAACAATGTCATCGGAAAGCAAACAGCTAATTATTTTAACAGTTTGTTTATGTTTATTGTTAAACTTTATATTCACACCACATAAAAAAAACATAAAAGTATAGCCGTAAAATTAAATCTGTAATAATTGTTTCATAAAAGCTGTTTTCATACCAGCAGATTTATTGTAGAAGACAGCATTATGAATTATTTCCGACATTACTTTTAGGACTTAATGTTATGCCATAAAAAGTTGGATTGCAACATTGATACAGACATTCATATCCGTCTCAGTCTGATTTATTTCTTTAATGGATCCCGAGTTTAGACACCTCTGCACGTTTGCAGTCTTTCGCTAGGGGGTGCTAAGAGACTGTTTGGCATAATGTAAAGTTCTCCGAATAAGAACTACAATGACTCGATGAGAAAAAGAATCATATCGCAATGTACACACTTTCAATATGTGTTTAGTTGATAAGTGCAGTAACATTCAATAAAGCAGCAACAACTCCCCCTGACTGTTTGCACTCTTGCCATCTAAACAGACTCAGTTCATTCTCAGCTTACTTGGTTGTGTCTTTTCAGCTGGACACAAGTCTCCTTTTCCTGCTCACACTCTTTCTGCAGGCTCTCCTTCTCTGTTTCCAGCTGCTCTTTCTCCTGCTGCAGGAGAGCCACATTTTTGACCAACTTGTCTTTCTCTCTCTGGGCTTCTTCCACTTTTTGCTGCACAGAAAAAAATTCATTGTTCAAGTTGCTTAGGCTACTCACAGCAGTGAAGCACAAGCTCAAATAAAATATGTTCATGTCAAACTGTATGAGCTGCTGAGGACCCCAGTACCTCAAGAAAGCCGGCCTTGGTGGTGACCACCAGGATGTCAGAGTTGCATTCATCCTCCACAGTCAGCAGCTCATCCTCTGAAGGGCTACTGGCACGAAACAGGAAAGGTGTGCTGGCTCCCCTGATCTCCCCTTTGTATGTCACATAACAGAACTGGTAGAATTCCCCGTCATCGTTGGGTACGTAGTATCCTTGGGAAGAAAGTACATCCAGTGAACTCAGCATTCAGCAGCACAGAGAAATGAGAGTAAAGAGAATCATCCACAACCATGTACACAGACTTATGTTCTAAAATTCCCTTTAAACTCACTCCTGTGTACTTACAGAGTTGTAACTGAACAGGGGAATGGTGGGCATTTGTAATGTGGGTTTGAATCTAAAGCGGGAGTAAGACATGCCTCTCTTCTGTTTGCGTCACTTTCCATTACTTAATAATAAAAGTGCTTTTTTAAACGTGAACTGAAATGTCATTAACACCAGAACATAACTGTGGGCAGAGTTTCTCATTGAACTCTATTCACTGACTTTAACAATCCTCTAATGGCCCTCTTACATGCGGTTATTAAAAGGTGTCAATGTTGTATAAAACTATAATATGATCTTACCCTGAAAGACCACTGTTCTGTTGACTGCGGTGCCTTCCACATAGTTCTCAGGGAGCGGTGACCACAAGAATGTGTAATAGTCCCTCGCTGTGCTCCAACCAACCTGTGAGACATTGTGGGGGATCCAGTCAAACAGGCGTAGTCAGCA
Organism: Macroramphosus scolopax; assembly: GCA_901007825.1. NCBI lineage: Eukaryota > Metazoa > Chordata > Actinopteri > Syngnathiformes > Centriscidae > Macroramphosus > Macroramphosus scolopax. The sequence goes on from CAAKHC010013281.1 coordinate 47,336, forward strand.
TATCAGTGTAGGATCACAATGGAGGATTCATAATGAGACTGTGCACCACACAGTGCCAAAAGATCTAAATCTGGTTTATAATGTTAATTATGCACATTTCAATCTCTGTAGGGCTGATACTGTAAGAAAATGCCAACTGGTTTTTCTAAGAGGAAAAACTTCAGTAATAAATTCCAATTCCTATAGTCACCATGTGCATGTGGCCCAACCCTTGTGATGACCAACCCTAACTGGGGAAATGTAGCTACAACTCACATCCAACAGGAAGAGGAAAATAGGTGAAAATTTTATACATAGGCGGCTTGAAAATGCAAACTAAAATGTAATTATACGTATATTATGTGTTGTTAACAGATGGCTGATTAGAGGGGGAGTAGAGAAAATACATCTTTAACTTCAGCCTGGTGCCATAAAACTGTCAAGCAAAATCAGAGTCACATCTAGCTGGCTGGCTTTCGGTGTGCGCACTCAGGCACGCGCATGCATCCACAACAACTCCAGTCAAACCTACTTGCAACACATTCTATGACAAATCTAGGGTTGAAGTTGTGATGTGCCTGTCAAAACATGCCCAAATTATTATTCTTTTAATTCTCATGGAGACATATGCTGCTGCAACAGATGTTGCTTTTGATGTAGGCAGGTGTTTTTTCACTATCCGGCAGTTTATTTTCTAACCAATGTACTAACCGCCTACAGCTACAATACTGCGAGTGTTCATCAGAGCCAGAGATAGAAGGCCCTGGTGCTCCAAAACCCCCAGTTGTTACCAGTGAGGTTCCAGCCTCCAGCAGTAAAGAGCAGGAAGCAATTAAAACATGCACCTAGTTAGTGTGTGTCATTACTGAAGGCTAGCCCTCACCAGTCCACTCATTAGAGCTGCAGAGGTGGTAGTGGGTGAAAACTCTGAGAGGAACTCTTTCACTTCCAAAAGACTGGCATACAATGTGTATAAATAGGAGGAGAGGAGGTAGAGACGCCGTAGAGCCACCATAAAATTCTGGACTGGTGACTTAAACGTAACACAGGTCATGCTGCAAGACTGAAATCCCCCAGCACATGGGTTTTCTTATATTTCAGTTTAAAAAATCCCCAGCATTCCAACAAAGTTATACTTTACAGAAAGCTGACAGAAGCCGGTGGCAATCTTTCTGCAGGAGGTAATGTATTGTCAGACTGAATAAATTCAAAAGTGAATTGTTCATGAATCATGTGGTGGGATAGTACTCGGAGACATGTTAATTATAAAGCTGTGCTTGCGTTCTCCTGGGCCACTCTGACAACCTGTCCCAACAACATTCCTCCAAGAACCCTTCGAACAGCTCGCATCCCGCAGTATAGTAAATGATCTAATAGCCAAAGGCTGCTTTCACCGTTGTGCCAAGAACAGGAGCCTGCCCACGATCTATTAATCATCAATGGCATACTTGGTTTTTGTTTGACTTGACAACTAAAAGTGTATAATTTAAACTTGTGTAGATTATTTTAGGTTGACAAGTTAAAGCACGAAGTATGTTAATTCCTTTTCAATGTTATCTGAAGTCCTTGAATTCTTTGAACCAGCATACTGACATTTTTACTGACACTTCACATTTAAGCCGACAGAAGTATTCTAGTGTGACCTGCATCATTTAACTATACATATTACAAACATGCACTACATTCAGATAAGAAGTGTATCCAATATATCAAAACTAGATAAAATGGTAGTACACCAAATGCTCAAAAGTTACATGCATTGTCCATGAATGGGAGCCGGGAGCCAGAAGGCACTGTGAGTAGAGCCAACACTGATTCGCCGTGTATCCAGGTATCACTGAGCATGCTAATGCAAGAACTTAGCACCAATCATCTCATCTGTCAGCACTGCCAGGAACATTTGCAAGATTTATACTCCTACAACTCTGAGTCTTAGATGCGCAAGAAATTTGTTATTTTAAGTTCACTCTATATTGCTTAAGGGTATATACAAATGGTGGTGTGGAATACAGCTACAACGCACGGGCTCCATCCAGTATTTCAAAACCCTCCAGAAATAACCTCATCCACCTCCGGTAGACTAATATGTCCTCCAACATCCCCGATTCAAATCAATGTGTCGTTATCGTTATAATATTCTATAGAAGATTAATGGGGACTTATTCATTAGAATCAGGTGTGTTGGAGCAGGGAGACATCTGAAACATGCAGGGCAGTGGGTCCTACAGGAACAGAATTGAGAATCAATCCTCTATAAATCATTTAACAACCCAAACTACCATTTCCAATTCAAGAGTCCAACATTAAACTACATGGTGAACTCAGAGACCTTGGTTCATGCCAGCAATGTATGGGACTGTGTTATATCAACTCATGCATACTAAACATATATGAGGGTGACAAAAAATTAGAGCGGCTCCTTTGTACAATTGTACAGGTTTAACAAGTACTCTCAGTAACGTATGTTATGCTTTGGCTGTAACTCATTTGGGAACATGCTGTACAGAAGGATCTTTGTTTTTACACATTCTGCAGTGTCAACGACAGTGACTCACTAGACACTTCATCACATTCAACAAGAGCACAACACAAAAAGTGAACATAGCAGTTTAATTTTCTTGATCTGTTGATTTACAGCTTCCAACTTAT
>CAAKHC010013282.1:0-21193 GCA_901007825.1 Macroramphosus scolopax
GAGGATAAGAGGAACCAGGTGGAAGTGTAATCATACGAAAGCATTTTGCTCAACGTTAAAAAACAAGTGGTCGACAGAGGCAGATTAGGATGTTTGAGCATGTAAAACAAGCAGCGTGATTACCAGAATGTCTGTAATGTCAATACAATTATACTTATGGACCACTTAATACCAGCAAAAACAAAGAACAGGCCTAAAGCACTCGAGGAGAGAAATGATCCCGGGCTTTCCTTTAATTGCTGCTAGCTTTAAACAACACTGCGGCGGCAGCTGTGCCGCTCACTGAGACAGTCGCCCCGTTACGCTTGCTTTAGTTAAACCATTGCAGGCGCTGTGCAGCGCAGACGTAGCGGGGATGGGTACCTGTGCATCTGTCCGGTGTCCTGCTCGGAGTAGACGGCCACGGTTCGGATGCCGAGCTCAGTGCAGGCTCGGAACACACGGATCGCGATCTCACCTGGAACACAAGGAGGTTATTTTAAATCAGCCATATTGTTTGTGTTGATTTAGTTGCTCCTCATTCTACATGCTTACTAGCTCTCTGTCAATGTTCTTGTTAGTATCTGTAAAGTTCACCACTTTGCACAAAGATCCTGTGGCACGGCCCTATTTTTGCGCCGATATCCCCGACTGAGAGAATAAAAAGCACATTTTTAATATTTCATGCCGCGCGGGAGATGTGAAACAAGACAAACCCATCTTGTTTATTTCACACGATGCGAAAATATCAACAGACGCTGCAACAAGTCGACCATTTTTTTTCAAAGTGGAAAATCTGAGCGTTAGACAAGCAAAACACCGCCTGCCTTTTATCTTGCCGTTACAAGAGACGAGTACTTGTTTTGCGGGCCGCACGAATTCTTTCACGGGGGGGGGGAAAGAAATCACGAAAGAGTAAAAAGATTTTTCTAGCTTGAAGGGGAGGACAGCGTGCAAACAAAGAGGGAGAAGGCAAGGAAGACAGAAAGGGAGGACAACCGCAGAGGTAGGAAAAATAAAGATGGTCTGGTGGTTCAGATTAAATGGATTTGAGGGGAGATATCTGGAGAATGTAGGATCAGGATGTTTGATGGAGAAGCTGGGGGGGGAGAAGAATTGAGGGAGCAAAAGAAAAACATGTATGGCAACTTTAACAAGGTGACAAAGGAGGGAAATGAAGCAAGGAATGAGAAAGAGGGAGAGCGAAAAGGCAGAAAAGTCAGGGGGGAGAAGCATGTGGCTTGGAGGAAAATCACATCTGACAAGTGCTGAAAAAGACACGGAGTGCAACGGGAGAAGGGGAGCGGAGGTGAGGGGACGAAGAGGGGGACGAGGAGCAATGGCAGAGAGGAGATGTGCTTGGCGAGGTGGAATCTGGGCCGATATGACGGTCCAGTGTCTCTCTCTTCAATCGCACAATGTGAAGCCGAGCTCGGTCCGGCGCACTCCAGTGTGATGAATGTGATCTAATGTGGTGTGGATATCGTGTCACGCCGATGTGAAGCGGGGAGATTGACGGCGAGCTACTGTGTGGGAGTGTGTGCGTGGATTTTGGGGGGAGAGACCGCGACCAATTTGAATCAAATCTGATGGATTAAAGCAGTTTAATAGAGCCTTTACGGGACGGCGGGCGTTAATCTATGCATGCATAAGCACAATGCAGGCATGTCATCTGCAGGAGGCCCAGATGAGTTCCATATCTGGAACCCTGTAGGAAAACAAATGCTACAATCAATTTGAAATACTAAACCAAATCAAGCATTAGTACGTGTCTACAGGGAGGAATATGTCACTCCAAACCTTACAGAGTGAAACCTGTCTGGACGAGGTGCAGTAAGTATATGATGTTTATGACACCATGCTGGTGACTGCTTGGTGTTTAGAAGACTCTCTTCTTCTCTATAATTCATTCAAAGTGCAATTACAGTGATGAAGACTCCTGTTATAGTGAATTCTAGCAGTCTAGACAGGAATAAATATAAATATTGGCTATTGTTGAGTCTAATTTGATTTCTAGGCAATAATAAAGCTAAAATAAACATCATAAACATCCTTTATTGAGATGCCAGGAAAGGCAAAAGACTTGCATGGTTATTTATTAATAGATTAAATATTTAAATCTCCCTGGGGTCACTGTGTGGAGCACAGAATTAAAATATAGACAACTTAACTATCTGGTGAAGCACCTGTTTACAGTATTTAAAGCGAGTGTGCTTTCAGGTTAAAACAAACAAACAGGGCTAGCTTGTGCAGCCCGCCCACACGCAAATGTGTGCTTAAATATTAGTGTGTGCCAGGCAAAGTAGATGTTGGTCGTTTAAAAAAAGAAGAGTGTTCTTTTGCCTCGGGAGCATTTTAAATGTCGTAATTTTCTCTTCCATTATAAATGAAGCAGCATTAAAGTGGATTTAATTTAATGGTGCTGTCTGAATGTGCTCGTCTTCCTCGGTGAATTAGCGCAGTCGTGCAGTGGATGTGGGGGTCGTACCTCTGTTCGCCACCATGACTTTCTTTATCTCGCGGTACTCCTTCCGCGGGGCGGAATGGGCGGAGCGGGAGGACTGACACGCCCTCCTCACGGACAGCAGGCCGAGGCCGCTGCGGACTGCGACAAACCGCAACATCCTGGAGGAGAGAAAACAAAAGTTGATGAAGTAACAGCAATAAATGACAAGGGAGGAAAAACTATTTTGCTTTCTAATAATCTTGACGTGTTAACCGGTTTGTATCTTCTTCGAGGAAAGTATTAGAAGATTAACATACTTTATAAATGATTTAACAAGGAGGTGCGAGTCCTGTTTAAATAGATTAAATCCACTGAAGCACCCGACCCTGTTAGGTTGGTGCCTTTGGGTTGTGTGTGCTTTTCATGAATACAAAAAAAATGTTTTAATTAGCCTTGCGCTGATATTAAGAAGGAATCTAAGATTATTTCCACAAAGAGTAGCTGAAGTATGTATGAATTATTTGAGGCCTGTGGCGCCGACTTCCATTGAGGGATTGTGCCCGTAGGATGACTCGGGGCATTAAAGATGCCCAACTGTTGAAGGAAATTGTTTCCTGTGCTGAGGCTCACTATAAAAAAAAAAACCAATACTAGTTTTGGTAAGACTGTGCAGGAATGACTGCTATTGACAAACTAAAGAATAATACTCCAAATTGTTCCAAGTTTGGATGATGAAGAGTCAGAAAGCCAGTCAGCTGCTGCTCTGCTTATCAGCTGCAGGTGTGTCTAATTAACAACAACAAGTTTCTGGTGCGCCTGTGGTCCGTTTTTCAAATTACAGCACTACAATTAAGGCCTTAATTATATTTTTCCTACACCAGAAATTAGACACATCATTCAAATTAGGACTGAACCAGAAAGAATTGCTCCGATTTCTCTCATTCAGACAAATTAGACTTTTACATTAGCTACCTTGAAAATGCAAATCGACTTTGTCCAATAAATACTGATCGTGTACGTGAATGTTGATGTTAAGTTGACTGTCAGTTGAGCATCTGTTTCTTTCCTCACACACACTACAGGAACATAAGAAAACGTCTTCCAGCAATAAACAATAGGAAAATTTGATGGCTGCGTCCACCCCACTGATCCTCTAAAATGACTGTACAACAAAACAAACAAGACAGCTTCAACTACATCTGATTGCCACATAACACAAAACACAAAGAGGCCAGTAAACTTGCTCCAACACTAGATTTAAAGTGCCTCAGTCACCCTGAGTATCTGGCAGCTGAGCCTGGAGGAGAGGCAGCTTCTTCTTCAGCTCCTATGATGAAGTTATACCTCAATCATTCATAGTCCTCTGCTGCCACCCTGTGGCCAAACACCAGCGATGCAGTCAATGGAGATCTCAACAACATTATTTAGTATTTAGTAGATTTGGCAAGTTACATTTTAGGGTTAGAATCTTATCCAAACTTTGAACTTGACATCACAACAAACCATTCTGTGAGCCAAGACAGAAGATATACATACTCATCATATTCAATTAAAGGTACACGAATGATAATAGATTTAATGATCAGTAAAAGCATTCAGTACACTGATCATGTATTGTGGCAAATATTATGGTCTGTAAAAGTTGTTTTCATAGTTCAGTTCACCTGTTTTGTGCAGTAGGTAACTCTCATTAGCTCTGTTCTCAATGTGTCCCATCATGCACTGGGGTAGCAGGGGTGAAAAGCATTTTACAAGACTTGAGAAAAGAATGCAGATTAACAGATTAGAAATAGGTCAAAGGAAATCATTTTACTTTTTTCCTTGTGACATCTTTACTCTGAACTGCCAATGTAATATATGATTATAGGTGACTTACAGTCGTGGTAAATAAAGGAATCATCCGTTATGAAGAAGTGAGAATCAATGAATGAATAGGATTAAAGTGTAAAGGAATGCCTTGAGACTCCCTGGAGAATGCGGCAGTGGAAGCTCAGGCTGAAACAGTACACCGTTATCTACACAAAAGCAACAGCGGGACACAGACAGATAAAGTTTCTCAAGGACTGATTGAAACGACGTCAAACCACAGAGGAGCACGACAGCCGTACCAGACAGCCGGGGAGAAAACAGGTTCAACATTATCTGTCTCCTGCATTGACCTCACCTCTGAATTACAACGTCTTAATAATAAGATATATTGAAATAAAAAGAAATGCAACTTAAAAAGGTGATATATGCATAGGTCTACCTAAATGCCAGAATAGGTGTCAAATGGAGAACAGTCTCATTTGACATTTATAAAAAAGGACCCACATCTATTACAGGACCAGCGTGTTCTTATTTAAGTGCGTAAAACAAATGCTTGGCATAGCCGGCCAACCACCACGTGACGGTGAATTGAAGCTGCAGCAGGTTAACAGAAGCGCACTTTGAGCTCCCAAAAAAGCTGGAAATCTACCAGACCAGCGGAGGAAAGGAACCGTCTGACCTGAAACAATCCAGCGATCTTTTTACACGATCAACCGTGATAAGAGGAACAACAATGGTCGTCTATTTCCTTCACGTCAATTCTTTTTGATGGTATTTCTGTCGTCTCCTTCATCACTACCTTCCATTTATCCTCCTCTGTCGTTCACACATTAAAATTCTATTATTAAAAGGATCTCTCTCTCTCTCTTTAAACGATTTTTTTTCATCTCCCGGGAATGAAAGACATGAGCGGCAATAAAATGCGACAAGGTAGGACTTGCATAGGACGTAACAGAAAGAGGCAAACTGGAGGATCAGCTGGGGAATGAAACGAATGCTAAATGGTGGAGACACTCAAACGACTTCAGGGTAATTTCACTTTCACAATGCCTCGTGGTCATGTTGCTTGTTTGTCTCATTTTCTGGCTCGGATCGATGCCACAGAGATCAAACTGTTGGTTATAAGGATTTTATGCTTGAGGAAGGACTGAGTTGAAGAAGAAAAGCTCTTTTGTCTGCAGGCCAAGGCACATTTTTACATGTAATCCCACTCCGAACATCTTAAGAGCTGACAACTCTAAAGGTGCATGTACAGACTGTCTTGTGCTTTTTGTACCAAACATCACAGTTACACGACTGGTGCAAATTAAAATTGTAGTGATGAACTGATCGTACTAATTCATTTTCTCAGACGACTAGAAGCAGATGAAACCCTGCACCCTGACTTTGAATATGCAAACACACAGTGTACACACACACATACACACACCGAACACTCACTGGAGCAGTGGGCAGCAAGCCAATTAGCGGCGCCCACGGTTGGGGGTTCGGTGCCCTGCTCAAGGGCACTTTGGCTGTGAATGTTGAGAAAAGGGAAAGCGCTATTTCTTTAAATGCTACTTTAAGTTAGATGCAGTAACATTAAACAGCTGTACAGGAGAGATAGAGTGCACAGCAACGTATCTCACTGGTCGGCGCCGGGTCACAATGATTAGTTCACAGCTCTGTGATTGTTCCAGTGTTGACAAAATCAACATGTCACATTAACTGATATCCTATCAGCCGCTCTGTTCAAAAAAAAAATCCAAGTCAATCACATGACTGTTCGTGCTTTCTCTCTCACACACACACACACAGTATTCTGACAGAAATCTCTTCAAAATGGATTAGAAGGCTTACATTGGGCTCGCTCGTGTCCCCTGACCGTTAATTATAAGGGCGCATGCAAACATGTGGTTTGTTTGTTTTGATCCGATGCAGACGCTCAAGTCATGTTTGTCCCTTGATTTGTTTGTGTCAACACTAACATTCAACAGCAGATCAAGGTTTGCATATTTACGCCGCATGCGAGCCAACTGTTCTCTGATTGGTCGGAATCTTACAGGAAGGGTTCGTCTCAGATTAACCACCCGAATCATTCGTTCATCCCCTCCCTGCTCATAGGAGTTTGATTTCTGTGCTCACAAACTCCCAAATAATATTTCTGGGAACTGCTCTTGATGTTTAAACATATGCACCAACCAAGCCAGGTGATTTGAAATTTGGGATGCACCGATTTATCTTATGTATCAGGGATGGCCGAAATCTGCAGAGGAAATAAATAACACTTTCTGTGCATGAAATCAAACTGATTGCACATAAAGTCCAGACAACCCCACATGCATTTTAAGTGCTTGTAGATGACCAACGTCCCAGGCTGGAGAGGCTTCCAGATGGCATCGGGACTTCTATTCATTATTCATGTGCTTCTAATCATGTCGGTGCATGCGGAAATATTTTTAGTAATCACGTTTAAGAAATTGCCACTTTCGACCCTGAGTGGATCAGTTTATTCACAAGCAGCTTTCATCTGGTTAAAGTACCTGGACGTGTCTTTCACCCAGTCTAAGGAAATAAAAGGGGATAGCTGGCGTTGTCTCCTGAAATCTGACTGTTGGCTATTTAATTCCAAAAAGTAATGCAGACACACAGTAAACACAGAGAGAGAGTATCAATACTAAATACAGTCTCAAGTCACAAGACTCTATAGTCTCATGGTTGATGCACCGTTAGTGTTGCAGGCATTAACATCTAATAGTTGACACCAGTAAGTCTTCCTGCAAAGAGCTTGGACGGTTCTCAACAATCTGGATTTTAAACCGGAGAGCAGCGAACCCCGCTGTCGGACTCTCTTCACGACATGAGCACAATGTGAAGCTTCATGTTTGTCTTGGGGAGGTGAAAGGTCAGGTGATTCCTGGTTCATACATTAACCTCTTGGAGATCAAAGGTCTGTTTTGACGCACACGAGTGATATTGTGACACACATAACTAGTGTTAACCATGTCCTAATGGAAGGAACAGAGGCCTTTTGCCAGCGCGTCTTGCGTAACGACAGAGAATCTACCTTTTTATCTTTTACAGCTCTGATGCACTCAGTGTTCTTTATATGTTTCTGTCTCTATATCCAAGAGTGAAGATGTCCTAGGTGACCTCAACACACTGGAAATATCACATTCCCTGCTGGTGTTAATCATCAAGAGAAGGGCAGGGAGATAACCTACAGCACTAAGAAAACATCTGATACACAAAAACACAATCACTATGATTGCTGTGAAGATTCACCTGCAAGCTGAGCCGAGGCGTAAACCACCTGCAGCCACTGGTCTCAACAAGTGACACAGCGCAGCGGTCTCGACAGGTCTTAACAGAACATTGTGTAACTGGTCAGCTGAATCAGACCATTTCAGAGGAACTTGTTTGTCATTAAATCTGGAGGGAGGACGAAGAGCAACGAATGGAAAATGAGTGTGCATTCATCCACACTCGCCTCCTTCCACCTCAGCAGTCTCCTCCTCCTCCTACCTGCCTCCGACATGATAAACAGAAGGGATGACAGTGCGGATCAATACGCAAGAAACTAATTAATCAAACAGAAGAAGCCTGAGATAGTCACAATCAGCGTGTGCAACTCTTATGGCCATGTCCTTTCAAACACCTAGCGGGAATTAGGACGTTTTGCAAGAGCTGTTGGGAACAGTTAAAGATATATATTCTAGCAAACCCACGCACACAACGGCGGCAGGAACAAGGTTTACGCGCCCAAAGCAGATGATATCAGTCCAATAAAAAAGGCTGCTATCTCCCATTATCACAACCACTATACTGCTTCAGACATGTAGGCCAGACGGTGCAGATCCTCTCCTGTTATCATTGACAAACATTAAGTAACCCACTTCCCATGCTGGATTCACGATCTCTACCGCAACAAGGTTATAAGTTCCGGTAGATTGTTGGAGGCGAATAAATCTGCTGCATTTTACTCTCGACTTTCACCGTCTGATAACATCAGGCCAGCTGTGGAAACAAGAGGCTTCGGCCTCCTGCTGTGATGGTTTGAGATAAACAAAACGCTGGAAGGCTTCTCACGAAGTTAAATAATTGTATGCTTCTGTTAGTGCATGTTGCTGTCTTAGACATTTTTCCATTTGTCCTGAGCTGCAGGAAAGGTTAATGAAGCCATGAGGTGATGCTTTATATACGTAGCCAGAGAGCTGCAGCCAATCTGAGAAGGAAAAGCTTTAGAAGTGTTTCGAGAAAACCACCTCAGGCAAGCCCGAAAAGGAAGAAAACGGAAGAGTACCATTTCATATGATTGGCAAAGTTTGGAGTGGATCATCTGCAATATCTTGTCTACCCTGTCAGGGCAGGCCAAGTCTGCCGTGTCATCCAGGACACTATGTCACATGGATGCTCTGTATGTTTGGCAGCTCACACTTTGTGCGAGCAGCTGCTCTCAGTAATGGAGATGAGCAGAACTTCTCTGAGGACACGTCTCACGGACCGACACCCTCACTCCATCTCTGGCGATTCGGCAGCTCAGACTTTGATCCAAAACATTAGTGAACTCGCAGCAAAGAAAAGGTGCCAAATATCAGCCAAAGCAAAGACTGCCTGATAAGCAAGCTGTGCAAACACACACACACAGGTAAAACTGCTGTGCTGTTTATTTGTTTGTATTATTTTTAGTTGTCTGCGTTTATATTATTTTAATTCTACATTGATATACCTGCAATACTTTCCTATATAAGTTTGGCAACTTGACATTGGCATTATTCCAACATGCATTGACACTACAGGTACAAGTCCATCATGCGATACTGTAAATGTCCTTTGCTTGATCAATACGCAAACACACGCAGTCAGGCGTCACTGAGGTTTGGGATGAGGCAGCCTCTGCATGTACCAATGTTTGAAGCGGGGTAAAGGTGGGCAAAACGGTGAACAAACTCTGAGGTCATGTCTCTGACACAGCAAATACACATGAGCAGGTTCGAAGGTGAAAGGATGAGGCCATCAAACAAGCACAGTTAAATGTTGCTTTTGATTCCAAGTATGTTATGCAATCTATAAAAGTTTCTTATGTGTAGGCACAATGGGAAATGTAGTTCCTAAAGCTTTCATTTAATTATCTCCATCTGCTGCTCTTTTTATTTTTAATTAGACCTCAGCATCCGTCCTGAATGTGTCAGTGAACAACAGTAATTAAAGTAATAGTTGCTGCGTGTCTTGTGCTATGCAGAACTCCACTGAAGAAGCTCCTAACTTTGCAAGTGACAACCTGCAACCTTCATCACTCGCTGCTATGATTACCTGCAGTTCTCAGAGCCTCAGAGCTAGCTTTGACTGAGCTTCCTAGCAGAGTGTTGGTTAGCCACGTATATAAGTCAGTATTCACTTCATAAACAGGCTTTTAAAGCACGGAGTTTGTGTCATGTGGTAGCTAAAGCCTTTAAACACTGTGCGGCTACGGCATTCGGAGTGGCGGCACACACCACGTTGACAGTAAGACACATGCGAGCGAGGCTAAGTTACGAAAGACCATCCAGACACTCGGTGACAGTCACACACACACACACAAGACAAAGTCATACTTTGCATCAGTACTCACATGTCGTCGCTGTCTTGCTATCAGCAAAAGGATGTCAATCCGCTGTCAGGTAACCGGACACCGATTGTAAACAGTCGACTACTAAGTATGTTTATGTGTATGCTTGCTGCACTCACATAACACACAAACACAGACACGCTCCCGCTGGGAAGAGGAAGTGGGAGATAGGGGTGTTTATATACACACACACACACACACACAGGTACACGCGAGCACACGGAGGAGTGACTTCGGGACGGTCCAGAGGACGCTCAGAGCGCCGACACGCACGCTGTCAAACACACACTCTTGCTCAGTCCCTGATATGTGTGTCCAAGGCGCGTGTGTGTCTGAAGCTAGTTGCTAACTGTCTAATGTAGCTAACTGAGCTAGCAGCTGGTACCGTCCTTCTCGGTCTGGCGGATATAGAAGTCTGCTTCTGCGCCAGCCTCCTACTCCCTGTTAATCTCTCTCGCTCTCTCTCTTTCTCTCTCTCTCTCTCTTTATCTCTCTCCCTCTCTCCCTCTCACGCTCTCTCACTCTCTCATCCCTCTCTCTTTTAGATGACGCAACCCGACACGCTCCTCTCCGCTGTCAGCCAATCACAGAAGAGAGCGTGACACCGCGCGGCGAGCGGGACCGTTTAAAGAGCTCGAGCCGAAACAGACCAATTACAATTCATTAATGTTATATTGAAGTGAGCAAGTCAAGTTATGATCAAGGAGTTATGTGTCATGCACTTTAGTGTAAGTAATTTATCATTGTAAGATTTATTCATATTTATTTATTGACATGTAAGCAGCTGGATGGATGGATGGATGGATGGATGGTCTTCATTTTTTATTACTATGATATACAAGCCGTCAGTCTTTTTTCTTTCAGCATTAAAGTGTGTAAGGAATATAATAATGTATTTTAAGGGTTTTGATTGAGGCCTGTTATTTCATACATCATTAACATTCAAGTTTTTATACATTGATATTTATGACTATTAATTGTATCTGTATAAAACATTTGTTTTATTTCTACATGTGTGCTTAAACTATGTTATTATGTGAAGAAATATGACAGGGAAAAAAAAAAGCAACTGTGCAATGGAAGTGAATTTTTGTGGTGCACAAAAATGAAGAAACAAAAACTGAGATGGAGGAAACTGCTGAAAAGGAGGAGATTTGATTACAGGCTTTGAATTTTTTTTTGGCCTGCTTTGTAAACCGAACAATAGACCAGTATGTTATTATCCCCTGAGCCACAAAGGTCTGTGAGGACATTTCAACTAAGCACTTCACTCGTTACCTCCTTATTTTAAAACTGATCCTGTAAATAGTTTTGCATTTGACCCAATTCTTCTCTTTAAGGGGAAAAAACACCCATAGTTTTGGTATTTCAACAATAATCAACAGTTAATTCAAGAAGAGCTATTTACTAAAACTGTAGAATTAGGAAAATCAAGACTGGAACCGGTCCAGAGGATGAGCAGTTGTTATGTCCGGACTAGAATGTCCTCATGTCACAAATGTCCTCACTACAATGTGTTCCAACTCAGATTTGTTCTGACATTGAAAGCCATGACACACACAGGGACTCACACAGGCACGCACATATAAAAGTTTGTTTCTCAACATTTGTTTGGTCCCTTTATCAGTTCAAGATAACACAGTCTGGGTCGACGACATTCCTATGACAACACTTCCAAATATCAAACGAACAAAATTACTACAAAGACACTGTGCCAATTAACCACACAGGAGGATGTATAAGGAGCTAATTTGTCAGTCAGAGGCTCAAACAAGAAGAATTAAGAACTAAAATTTGACCTATATTTTGCCTGACACACCCACTATCAAAAGCTGCTCTCTCTTCTTTGTCAGCCATCCTCTCCCTGCCTTTCCTCAGGCAGTCTAACACTTAAGTTGAATTACACCAAACTATTATACTTTCTCACACACCTCCTTTAGGACCAGAGAGCCCCCCTCAGACATACCAATTGGACCGACCACAGCGTGCCAAACTGTTGCATCACCAGCGCTGGTGTAGCTAGGCCACACTGTGCTGGGCTAAAGGAATTTCTAGCGGGCTCCCTCTGCGCATAATCGGACTCTCAATATTAAATCTCATTGTGCGTACATGGTGCTCAAATGTCAGAGAGGTTTGCTCAGTTGGGTTCAATATCTCTCCGGTGACCTTTCATCCCCAGGGTTCAGTAGCAGTGTGTATCTCTCTGAAACATGTAGGAAACATGTGCTTTAGTAAAACACAGGTTTACTTATCTAAATGTTAAACAGAAGGTGAAACAGTGTCTGACCCTTAATGTAAATAACTCAAAACTTCTACGCAAGCCGCTGCAGATATTAATGCTAATATTAATGAGCAGTCTCGTGTATTGTCTTTTGTAAATAGGGAGTGTAGGAGTGAGATCATGGAGTTCATCGTATGCGTACTTGCTCCAAAATGTATTGATTATACTATTGATTTTACACAGTCTACGCTCGTTTCTTTACTGTATCTCTGTAAATATTTGGAATTCCCTGTAACACACATGACTGTAGTTATTTCTGGAAAATCCATTGTAATCATTGACAGCAATGACTACCAGTGAACCCTCAGAAATATAATTGTTCCGGATTACAATGACTGAAAAAGCTTTTTTTTTTCTTAACAGGTCCAACAATGACCCAGTAAAAGATGAAAAGCAGATACAGGGAGCAAGCTGAGATGGCGAGGCGAGAGCTCACTCAACTGGCAAAGAGCTGCTCATCATGAATAGGTGAATGTCCCCTGCTCAGTAACTTGTCTGTTTATTCTTTCCCCATCAACCTCGTCCCCCCTCCCCATTGGTCTGGTCTCCCTCTCCCCCTTTATGTGCATGCTTGCTCTCTCTCTGAAAAAGGTCATCTTGTAGGACGTCAGTCGATTTCACACTTTAAAAGGGAGAATTCAACCACACACACACACACACACATAGGAACATCAGAGCTGTCCACCTAAACCAAACCATGCTTAATCTTACAGTGTCAAATAAGGTAATGTTGATGGTCAAGTAAAAAATGATGTTTGCATAGAATGTGGGCACAGTAACATGAAAATAGGGCAAAACCACCGACCCTGGTTGAGCACATTAATAACTAGAAGCAGCTCACACGCAGAGGTGCAGGGGGAGGAACCCTTTTAAAGGCCACGTTTTTTATGAACAAGGCCAAGCACACATGCAAGAAATTGGATACCTCTATAACAAGGAGACACATGGAAGGCCACATGGCACTTTAAATGTGCACAGACGGACATGCATGCCTCTGACATGCCTCCTATTGCTTTCACAGTTATGGTAAAACTCTTGAAGATACGTGATCAAAGAATATTCACCGATTGAGTTGAGTCAATGAATAGATAAGGAGTCTGCTGATCGGTGCAGGTGGTAAAAGGCTTTGTGGAGGGAAAAGGTGTTTTCTAACTGATCTCCCCTGCACACGTGCATGTCATTCAAGCACTAAAAAATCACATAACAACTGCGCCTTGCCATTTCCTGGCATCTTCCAGGGCACAGTGACGGACTCAACCACTGTAGTTAATCATCAACAGGTCCATTCTGGGCATATACGTACTCAGATAGCTGTACGAGAGGAGATGGTCCACCAAGGTCAATATTAGCCCATTAAGGTCTTGTATCGAAAACCTTTCAAACAAGTTGTGTGTGTGATCTTGTATGTGAATGACTGTGAGATGGGGTAAACATGTGTGTGTGTGTGAGTTGCTGTACTGAACTCAGAATCACAAACAACACCGGTAGGGAAACATATTTAATGTGAAACACATGAGAACATTTAAATATTTAACACAATTTACAGCAACAAGGTACAAAAATGATCTTTGTATAAAAAATGTTTGAACGAAAAAAAAAGTACCTGGAGGCCGTCGGTGACTGAAGTAGGAATTAAGTCTGTATCTCAGGTGTCTGCGGTCGTAATGCTTTCAGGAGAGTTAAACACTACTGCCAGGGGATCGGCTCTTTCACCCCTCTTATCTCAGCTCCTACGACGTCCTTCCCCTCTGGGTTGCAGTAGAAAGGAGCCGGGTCGGGGCTGTGTCCGAATGAGCCCCATGATTGGCGGAAGACAGTCGTCGGCTCGCTTTGTTTTGAGTCACCAATACTGGTGTTTAAATGAGAGTTTGGAGCGATGATGTTGCCGTATGCTGCCAGTGTGCTGGGATCTAGGACACTGGAATTGCTGGGAGTGATTATGTTATTTGTTGCTGAGCTGTGGCCATTGTCTGCATTGTTGATGGAAGTTCTGGGCTTGCTGGGGCGGGGGAAAGTCAGAGCCGGAGCCTGAGGTTGCAGCAGATTACTGCCCGGGGTGGGCGTGAGGTTGGTGGGACAACCGAGTGCAAAGCGCTGGGTGAAGAGCTGCAGCCGCCTGTCGGACCAGTCCTCCTGGGACTGGCGATGGATCTTCATGTGAGCGTTGCGGGACTTGATTTTATAGAACATTCTGGTTTTGAAGGGAAAAGAAAAGAAGACTTGAAAATCAAAACCATCTGTTGGCTCAGCCTGAAGCTTCCTCTTGTGCGATTCGTTCTACTCACTTGCCGCACAGCTTGCAGGGGAAGAAGCTGACCAATGAGGGCGCAGGAACAACCTCCTGCAGGCCAAACTTTCTGTTGACTGGCTGACAGATGGGCGTCGCCTGTAATACAGGACCAATGGTAAGTGGTGTGTTTGGCTTGTTGAGCCGCATTCCACAGAGGATAACTGTGTAATGCAATAAACTAATTACACCTATTTGTACTACACCAAGTTCACTACTTGATTCTTATCTAGTGTGCTGTAATCTCTGAGTTGTATCTGTCATGTTGCATATCAAGAGGAACAACAAGTTTGTTATTTATGACTTACACTTTTCCTCTGCTCCATCTCTCCATCTCGATGCTCCTCCTCTTTTAGTTTTTTCTGTTTGTCCAGGAGCTTCTTGCTCAGGTAGTAAAACTCGACACACTGGCACACTGTCTTAGTCTGCACCTGCAACATACAGAAACACTCTGGATGCATTCATGTCGTTTACTATTGCATTAACATTTTAATGCCAATGAGACTTTAAAAAAAAGGAGAATACATGTTGGCCTCACTATGAGGCACTATTATACCCTTTTCTGTATGTGTGAAAAGTCTTTTCCATAAGTCCCCAGAGCTGCACTGAAGAGACTCTTTTCACTGTTTGTCCATAAATCACTACCTGGAAAGAGAAAAAAGGGAGATGGGGGAAGAGGGACACAAGGCTTGAGAAATAAAAAACAAACAAATAGTGAACCTCCAATGCTACAGTTGTGAAATGCCGTTCACCACTACTGATGAAAGTAAGAGGAGATGGTGCATATTACGAATCTTCTTGACAAGGTGCATCCACCTGAGTACTAAGTAGTACAGTGTACAAACTGTACTTACAATGAATAAACAAAGAGGGGGGGGGGGGGGGTGAGGAGAGTTACAGGAGGTTTGGGATACAAAGGCTGCTATTGTACATACAGTGGGAATTGATTCCACTTTGCTGGCTCATGTTCTGACTTGTTTATTTAATTTTTTTTAGTAGACAAATACTCTAGTGCAAAATATTTCACCTAATTTTAGTACTTTCATATTTGTCCCTGTTTAAATTAGATCAACTGCAGTTAAACTGCAGGGATTTGTAGACTTTGGTCTCTTCATCGCATGGAAAACCTGACTTGAGTAAGTTTAAAAATCACAACAGTCAGTCTGTATCTACAAGAGGATAAGAGTGACGGGTTTATCTCCAGCTCAGTACTGAAGCTCAAAACAAGAATTAACTGAAAAGAGATTAAAATACAGTGGAGGGAACCTGCAGAGTTAAAGGAGGGTTCAAAGGTCAAAGGTTACCAGAGTAGTGGTAGTCCCCTGTTGGTGAAGGTTGTGTTAACAGCAACATCTCCAGCGTGGCCTGCACAGGGGAGAGATGACAGATGAGGCATGCAATGACTCTGAGTAGAAACAATCGAATATGATGAAGGAATTAAAGCAACGTAATGTAGATTTTGCTGAGCAGCAGAGACCTCTACTGGCAAAAAGTGTAATTACAGGAGACTGATATGTCAGCGAGGAGTCTACCGCACTACTTGTAACATTATTTGAATGTTAAAAACTGATGTTGACGCAGGTGTGGGGCAGGGAGGAACAGGAATGATCTCTTTTTCTTTTCATATCTCTCTCTGCCATGATGTCTGGACTGAATATTCAAAGCTGGTTCTGTTTCGTTAGTTTAGCTGTTAAGTGTCAATCAGATCTTACCCCGTCCCCCAATGTTACACAGTGCAAGAAAAGGGCGTTCAGGTTACAGAATTTTAATGAAAAAGCCGCCGTTCTCCCTATTAAAAGTATCATCAAAAAGATTTTGAAGCTGATATTTCATGGTAAATTACGATTACATCATATTGCTTTAATAACCAAGAGATTTAGTAAATGAGTGATGGTGGATGGAGGTAACTGGTAATGGAAGGATGAATAGACAGTTAAGGAATAGATATTTCACGGCTACTTACCATTATATTCCCCTGACAGTAGTGCAGACAGTGCAGAGCCAACTCTGTGTTGCTGCCCCCTCCTGGCAGGCAGCTGGAACTACACATCAACAGCAGCTTTGCCACTGACAAACACAAGTAAATTCATAGTTAATTTATGATTATATGAACAATTGATTAATAACCAATTTCTTCTGGATCACAGGTTTGTCTCCATCAGCAGGACAACTGCATCCAGGCAGGCATTATACCTTGGTCTTGTAAGACGGTACTCTCCTCCAGCTCGCCCCACAACTTCCACAGCAACTGTTCCCTTTGAGGTTCCTCGTCTGGTGACGACACTTTCGATGCCCCATCTCCCACAAAGCATTGAGGAAGCTCCGCCTGGAAATCCTTACCCACATTGACCCACCTGGAGAGAGAAAGAATTCAATATATAACAGACTTTTAATAATACTTTTGCTACTAATAATACAGCGATGATACTAAAATGTTATAACTTTAATGAAGAGATTGGAGCTTGTTGCTTTACGTACGGTAACACACCACACTCCTGCTCCTCTCCGCCACTTGCTGTCTCCTCCTGTGTGGGATGGACAGAGGAGAGGGAGGAGTACAGCCCCGTCCCTCTGCGGACAGGATTCAGGAGGGGTCGGGGAGTATAGCGACCCCTCCTCATGACCCTGCCGTGGTGAAGGATACTGGGAAATGGAGTTCCAGTGTATATGACAGAAGATTGTCTCTGTAAGGACGGACAAAGCTGATGGTGAGTGACCGTGAAATGTGATTAAAGGTGTAATTTGTAGCCTCTATGCATCAACTGAATGATATTCTTGCATGCTCATTAATGCGATTCCCAACTGTACCTTCCGCGGCGGTTGACCGCGACTGGCCGGTGCGCTCCATACTTTCTGGCTCCCCATATGAGGCGCGATATTCTCCGCTGCCCCACTTTGTTGGGCTGAAAGGTGAGACGGGTAGCTGGGAAGGACGCAGGAGCGATGGAGGGACGGAGCGTTGGAAGAACAGCGGGCTCTGGATGGTTTGAGGGACGACTGGTGGGACGAGGAAGCGAGGAAGGACGATTCGGGACACTGAAGGGCGTCGTCATAGGCTGACAAATAATTAAGAACAAGAAGAAAAAGGTCAGAGGGTGCATGTATTGGAAATTCCCAAACTCACACACACAAACCCACAAGTCCCACACATTTGCATGTGGGTATTAACCTGTGTGGTTAAAACCTTTTGTGCTCAATAACTCGAGTCTACTTTCTATTCCTCTTCTTACATACGGCTCTTTAACCCTTTGGGGTCAGCTGTGTCTGGACTTACCTGTATTGTTGTGGTATTCGCTACCATGGGAGGATCTCAGGCTGCCCTCAAAGCTGCTGAGGTCATCTGAAGACTGCGGGACGCAATGGGACAGCTGAGGAAGCTTCCATATCACCCCGCAGGAGTGGACGGACGGAAGAGGCTGAGGACGGGGAGAGAAAAACTGGAGCGCACCTGTTGCTTCTCTCCCCTGCGAGGGTGAATATGCAGATCCAGCGAACGCGCCGGGAGAGTCCATTTTGGTCGGCGAGTGGGAAGGAGGTGGTAACGGCGTGGGAGGCGGACTGAGAACAGAAGACATGAGGTAAGAGGACGTGGGAGGAGAGGGGAAAGACGAGAGATGGGTGGGGGAGGCGGCGGGGGGAGGCAGGTAGCTGTCTGAGTCAAAAGCACAGCTGTGCCGTGAGTTAACCAATCCAAGGTTTTCTCCTTTCCCCAGGCCAAATTCCCAAATCTGTCCAGAGGAATCCCCGCTGGGAACCAACGGGAATCTCCCCTTGCGTTGGGAGAGGAAAGCGTCAGAGAAGGAGTCCAGTTTCTGAGTGCACGTCCTACTGTTGATGCTGATAGGCGATCTCTGCAGTGCACTCCCTGCGTCTGCCCCCCCTCTCCACCTGACGTCGCCGGTTTGACTCACCGGTGAGAAGTTGAGCCAGGGCGCCTGCTCCACATCCGCCGTCTGAAGATGATCCTCACCCGAGCCACTGCTGGACCCGTAATCTTCCTCCCGTCCTAAATAAGTATCACTCACGCTTGAATCTGTCCTGCAATAATCCACACTGGTGGCAGCGGTGTTGTAGGAGGTCGTTTGTTTGGCGTGGTGAGGCTCCCGGATGTAAACCGTCTCGCTTTTGACGTCACAGCCGGCGAGGGGATAACTGGCTCTGACGCCGTGAGCGACCCCGTCCTCACTGCCGCAATCCCGGCTGTAGAAAACATCATTTGCGTTGCTGTAACTGTCAACTTTGCTGTAGAAGTCGTCTGCGGCGTTTTCACAGCTCTCCTCATCATCCCAGGCTTCCTCTTTCTTGCAGCCGCCGTACCAAAAGTCATCAAAACGGCATCCCAGCCCGTTTTCTCCGGTCATGACCCCGTCGTCATCCAAACAGCTTCCGTTCGAGTTCAGTACGACTCGGTTGTTGCCTCTCCTTCCCCCAGAAGAGGCGCTCGAGTGTGGGAAGGGGCTCGTTA
Organism: Macroramphosus scolopax; assembly: GCA_901007825.1. Lineage (NCBI taxonomy): Eukaryota > Metazoa > Chordata > Actinopteri > Syngnathiformes > Centriscidae > Macroramphosus > Macroramphosus scolopax. Next base: position 18,855 of record CAAKHC010013282.1, read on the forward strand.
ATGCTTCCCCCTTGCTTCCATACTGCTGGAGGGAGTCCGGGGCATGCTGGGAGGTGAGATAGTCGACTTCAGGGCTCTGAAGGCCGGGCCGGGCGAGGTGGAAGGGCGGACGGTGGCGATGAAGATGGAGATTGAGAAAGGTGTTGATGGATGAACAGTCCTCCATTCTGGTTAAACTAGAGCACCTAGAAGAGAGAGACAAATACAAAGTGTAAGTATGAGTGAAACAACTTTAGTGTTCAGCTAAATACTTACAACCAACATGCCGAACTAAATCTTAACTTTGCCTACGAGAATTAAGGAAGCTGTTCCGACGTGTACAGTTACATTAGTCCTTCGTAGCTTTTTTTTCTTACTTTCTTTCTCGAAAACCACAAACTGCTCTAAACACGACGATGACTGAGTCAGACAGAGAAAGACAGGAGGAAGATGACAGATACGCTACGTACGCTTCGGGTTGTTTTTTTCACAAATCCACTGGTCATGTTTTCGACTTCTGCTCGTTCTTCTGATTCTCCGCATGGTTGATTGACTTTCTTATTAGCTCGCTTGAGGCTGATTATTTCCCCCTTTCGGATTGACAGCCTCTCATATCATCCTTCCTATCTCTCTCTCTCTCTCTCTCTCTCTCTCTCTCTCTCTCTCTCTCTCTCACACACACACACACACACACTTGCAGGTGTCAGAGGGGACCGGCAGATAGTGATGTTATACTCTCTGCCTTTTTGTCGTCGTGGTAACCACATCCTGAGGAAACAAATGCTGACGGATCTCCCCCTTTCAGCTATCTTTATCTCTCTTCACCCCCCCTCCCATCTCTCTGCCTCTCTTTCCGCCGCTTTGCCTCTCTTCACCTCTCTCTCTGTCTCTTTATATCGTTCTTTCTCACCAACTTTTTTCCTCTCCTCCTGTCTTCCTTCTGCTCTCTCTCTCGTTGATGCCGAGTGACGTGTCTGCAGTTTCCTATTATTTTGACCTCGAAGTGTGTGTGCTGGGAAAATGTACATATAAGAGAACATACATGCACTTTGTTTTTGTGTGTGTGTGTGTTGCTTGATGGCCGCATGAGCAGAGGAAGCGACGTCGATGTTTACCAGATCAAGATTCTCCGGCTGAGTCAGCTGACAGGAAGTGAGAGGGAATGAGAAGAGAAAGAAGACGGCAACAAACGACGAGGCGCAGGGAACCCTCTTAACAAACCCGCCGCCCCACCCACCTGCCCACCCACTCACCCACCACACACACACACACACACACACACACACACACACACACGATAGGCGCCTTAAGCATACCAACGTTTCTACCTTTGTTATGTCATATAACCTTAAACACCTGCGTACACACGCGACCTCAGATGTGGCCGCTAAAACGTTCACAAATGCACGAGCGACTTCACACACACACACACACACACACACACACACATAACGCAGACAATGCAGGGGATATAAAATAAAGGCATTTAAAATTACCGCGATTAAAAACCATGAAACTTAAATCTGTGAAGTTGGAGCAGATTATTTAGAGATGCATCAGAATATTGGATTTATTTTCAGATTATATGCTCGGGGTTATTCTGGTAACCACTACGCATTTAGTGCATTAAAATACATGCGTTCCCTCTTGGAGTACATACTAGTACACACAGTCTTTACTCAAGTACACGTACAGATACTTCTGTAAGTGAAAGTGAAGAAAAGTAAAGGCTTTGATGTGTACTTTGAAAGACATTTCTACCGTCTGTTTTTGTGCAAAGCCACCTGAACATCACCTCTCGTTAATAATATTAACACACACACACACTATATGCTGCGATTGGCGACCCGAGAAAGAAACTCCCACCGAGGTGGTGGTTGATGTAGTGTTGCTCGAGGAAGGCCGAAGCTTTGGCACGTTTTTTTTGATGGCCAAAAGAAAATCGGACTCAGCTGCTTCGAGCAACCCGAACATCCTTGGATGTCGTTTTTTTGAATATATAATTTCCTCTGTACTCAAAATGAGAAATTCGACTCTTTGAACCGTCATATGTGCGACACGTGCAAGAGCATGCACGACTCCGTAGAACTCACGGATGGATGTGCGACGTGTGCATGAAAATTGTCGTCGAATGTGAGACTGCAAAAAAAAAAGGTTTGGATTTTGACTGTTTCTTGATCGAGATCAGCCGACCTTTGGAGCTTCATCATCTGTGAGAAAGTGGTCAGGTATGTGTGTGTGTGTGTGTGACAGAAACTGTGTAGGTGATCATGTTAATGCTGAGGTCACTTCTGCAGCGTGACCACATTTCGTAGCTGTAAAACCTCATAATTTACATACGTAATAGATAATCAATGCAA
>CAAKHC010013283.1:0-13996 GCA_901007825.1 Macroramphosus scolopax
CATAATGTTTTAATTTCACTGAGCTTAAAGCTACAGCAGACACAAGTTTTTCAGATGGCAGTTAGAAATAACGTGACACTTTCTGTATGTCGTCAGGGTCCAACACCTGGTCGGTGCCTGAGACCAAAGGCGCCGTCCCCCAGGGAGGTTATGGCCACAGCAGCACGTACGACAGCGCGAGCGGCAGCGTTTATGTCCACGGAGGTTACAAGGCGCTGCCTGCCAACAAATACGGCCTCGTCGATGACCTTTACCGCTATGAAGTCAGCTCGCGGACATGGTAAATCTACACATGCTGTGCATATGCTTCTCTGCCTATTCATAAGGTCCCCCAGTCGATGTATAGCACGCAGCATGAGACAGGCTCCTCTTGTTATACATGACCTTGCGATGCATGTGATCCAGGTTCATCCTCCGGGAGAGCGGCTATCCTCGCTACTTGCACTCCGCTGTGCTTCTCAGCGGCACCCTGCTAATCTTCGGCGGCAACACACACAACGACACGTCGCTCAGCAACGGGGCGAAGTGCTTCTCCGCCGACTTCCTCGCCTACGATATCGGTAGGATATTGATGTCGCAATTACTCCACAATACAGAGCAGCTAATGAGATTTTTATGGTTTTCATTACATTAAGAGATAGTTTCATAATGCTAAAATGTATATTTTATAGCATTTCTCACAGATTGACCAAATGATCCCTTACATGTTTCATGTGCAGCCTGTGATGAGTGGAGGCTACTTCCCAAGCCCGCCTTGCACAGGGACATCAACCGCTTCGGGCACTCTGCTGTGGTCAGCAACGGGTGAGTCCTTGTAATGAAGTCTGCACTCACGCTACATTACTCCACTCAAATGCTTCCAGCGGTGAAAACAGCTTTAAAGCATCATCTTCAGTTTAAGTGTTAAAGAGTTAATAATTGCTACTGTTCTAACATTGATTGCTCACTCACTGACACTTTAACTTTTGTTCCTTATTCTAATCTTGTGTCAATATGAACCCAATAACTGACAGAAGTCTCAGAGGAGGCGCATCTGCAGTTGTCAAGACTTTTGAAGAATTCTATTGTGAATATGTTTCAGTTCCGGCTGACTTGTTTTCCCATCAAAACCATTGAGGATAACAGAACCGAACTTTGCCCTCTGTTGCCCTCAACAGGTCCATGTATGTGTTCGGGGGCTTCTCCGGTGTGCTGCTCAATGACGTGCTTGTATACCGACCCCCCAGCTGCCAGGCCTTCTTGGCAGAGGAGGGATGTGTGAATGCTGGGCCAGGGGTCCGCTGCATTTGGATCCGAGGCCGCTGTCTCCCCTGGGAACCCAGCATGAGTGATGGAGGCCTCACACCTGCCTCATTCTGCCCCCCAAAGCCCGGTGAGAATTATAGTCGGTTGAATAAGTGAATAATTTACCAAAACCTGGGCAAAGAGGCGGAATATCAAAGGGAAGAATCGATACGCTCCAGAAACCGACTGTATGAAAGAAATACGTGTGTCTTGTAGGCATCTTGCTTAGTAATAGCAAGAGACCTGGCCAGCAGGGGGCTCCACTGCAGAGAGAAGAGAACATGAGCTGACTTCTCATTTGAGTTATTACTTCAGTAAACATGATTTTATAGTCTCACTTGCTAGTTTCAAGTCTTTTTCAACACACCATGATGTTCATTTAGTAAATACAAAATCCAATAATAAAGTAGACAATAAAGCCCAGTTCGCTTCAGGGTTTGGCCGTTTTGCGATTGACAAGTCCACATAAGCTCCGTCCTCTTGGCTCGATATCGCTGCCTCAGGTTACAAAAAAAAAAAAAAAAAAAAGATGGCGAAGACCAACCGTTGAGGAACCGTCCAATAATGTGGCGTTTTTCTCACAGGCAGCGCAGATGGTCACACTGAGCCAGACAGAAGCCTGCCACACAAAACTAAATCAACAATGCTGAACAGCAACTCACATCTGCTTCCCAACTAAATTCTCTGTAAATAGCAAACAAAGACTTGAAGGAGCCAAAAAAAACAAAACATTCACTGTGGAAAAGTGCACTGCAGTTTACTGGAATGATAGACAGCACATTAAGCACCATGTAAACACGCCCGCATGCCACTTCAGAGCTGTTAGATGCTGTTGTGGTCATCGGCCTTCAAAACATTTTCTACCTTGACTTGGAGCTACAGTTGTTTGTTTCCTTGCCAGAGACTGTCAATCAATGAACACATCCTTCCATCCGGCCGGGGATGAGTAAATATTATATCAGTAATGTTTAAGAATACCTTTTAGACTCAGAACTTTGCTTTTAAACAGTTTTTTTCCCCTCAGAATCGTCGGAAAAACGAGTGGCGATCTTCTTTTCATGCAGAATTAATCGCTTTCAAACTGATCTGCTCCTCATCTCTCCTCCCACACAGCCTTTCCAAATGACTGCATGTTGCAAAAGCTACAATCATACTACCATATGTCAGGAACTATTTCTAACTTAGTGATTAAAATAGTTATTGTCCATTTCCACCATACACACGCTCCACACTCACTACCTCCTCTTCCCCTTGTCTCCCTTTAGTTACAGTTGACGAGCGCTGCTACCGGTTCTCAGACTGCGGCAGCTGTACAGCCAACACCAACGGGTGCCAGTGGTGTGATGACAAGAAGTGCATCTCCGCTTCAAGCAACTGCACTACTGTGAGTGGTCCGACAGGGGGCATCAGAGCACTTCTGGTCTTGTGCTGAAATCCTAATAAGCTCAGTACATTTGGTGAAATGATTTTAAGAACAGCATGCAGAACATTTTGCAAGAATCTCATAGTACAAATAGAGCTGTTTTATTTGTACATGTGCTTATTGACCAGTTCAACACTCCCTTAAATATCTGGATCAGAACCTCCACTGATCTCTGTATTGCTGCTTCTCTTGTTGTAGAGCGTGAAGAACTTCACCGAGTGTCCGGTGCGTAATGAGCAGGTGTGCAGCAAGCTGGCCAACTGTAAGAGCTGCTCGCTGAATCTCAACTGTCAGTGGGACCAGAACCAGTCCGAGTGCCATGCGCTGCCCGGTAAGAAACCATAGACCGGCTTATTGATGTTATAGGATTCAGTCTTTGTGTCTCACATTTGAAGGAGTGAGTGAACCTTTCCCTTAAAAATCGAGGAGCACGTTATCACCAAGCAGTCTAGGAGTTTAGATGTTGTTTATTGTCACAAGTGACTTCACATAAATTCACATCCTGAGTGACGATATTAAACCGATATTTGTCAAAATGTAATTTTCTTCCCGGATCGGAGACATTTCTGTGTTGTTGAAACTGCAGACTCCAAAAGGATTTACCAAGTGGAGACTGCACATCTGATATAAGCACATCTGGTGTTTCGCAGAGATCTTTCAACGTGTCTTTCTAATATTGTGCATCAGGGTGTTTTTTAAGTTCCTTCCCCCACAAACCTCCCCCTCCAAAAAGTTGAGGCTTGCTGAATCTGAAGAAATGTTGCTGTCACTTTATCCGCAATCCTGAAACCTTGTCGCCTCAGGGCTGAGTGCAGTGGGAGCTGTAAATCATATCTGTGTGTGTGATGTAAATCTGGTGCCTGAGAGGAGGGAGGCTCTGCACAGTTCACATTAACAAAACGCACACATCCACATCTATATGTTCATACGCTACATCATAACTTGTGGGAAGTATAAGCAGTAAGTAACAGCCAATTTGGCCCCCTGAAATCCCTTCATCTCTCTCATTCGAGTAAGTGCATTCCCTGTAGTTTTCATTTTAATCTGTGACACTCGAAACCTTAAATCTTTAGTCCCCTGCGGTTTGGATGAAAGAAGACTTCCTGCACTCTGCCTTCTTACATGGGGTGTCTTTTTGAAGTATAGCCCCACTATCAGCAGTATTTTACTAATTATCTGATCATCTTTTATTCTTTCTTAAAATGAGGAGTAAGTAAATTTCCCTTCGTAAAAGGCTCGGAGCGAGACGACATCTGTATTCAGTCACTCTTCCAACATCTTGTTCCTTGCTCGCAGCCCAGCAGTGCAACGACGGTTGGAGCCAGGTGGGGGAGGCCTGCTTGAGGATCAACTCCAGCCGAGAGAGCTACGACAACGCCCAACACTACTGCAAGAACCTTAATGGAAACATTGCCTCTCTCACCACCTCCAAGCAAGTGGACTTTGTGCTTGAGGAGCTGAAGAAGCTACAGCAACAAGACAAGGTAAACAAACACAATAGTGCATAAGTTGCGCACGTCTGCTGGAATTGCAGGATTTTTAAAAATGTGTCCCGCAGTAAAAGATTATTTCAGAAATGGTTTCTAAAATCGTAATAAGCTCGGTGATTGTGTTTCCAGTTCTGGGGAGAGAACAGTGTGCAGTTTCCTGCTAGTTGAGCTCAACAATCGCACTGACGAGTTGTGCATTTTGACATGATTGGCTCCTCATCAGTTGTGCACTGCTCTGTGTCTTGTCTTGATTGCAGCGCTCCTTTAAGTTTGTGTAAATCTTCCCTTTGGAACATTTTTCATCAAATTGTTTTATGGAGGCAGCGGCACACACGCTGTAAGGTTTGTTTTTGACTGATAGTAAACAACGCAGGATTTGCGTCATGGTCTGATTCGATTCGTTGTCGGCTCGTTACCGGAGTATGTTTCTTAAATTTGTCTTGTGTAACGAGGCTTATGCTATCTCACATACATCTAAACTAAATATTGAAGCAAATACTGCAGTACAATCAATTCAATCACTCACTTCCACAGTCGATGCTCACAGCTCGATACCACCGGGTCTGCCTGCGTCCCGCTCCCCGCTGTGATGTGGCCGCCCAAAACAATTATTGTGATTCCACCAGAGGAGCCGCAGCTCATTTCAGAAGCTGCTGATGTTCATTGATATGTTTAAATAGTCTGAACGTCGTCTTAATTCAAGCTTCTTCACCTTAGATGGAAATAAGAGAAAGTGCTTTTGGATATTGCACATCTTCAAGTTGCGGCGTCTACTGATGATTACGGTTTCGTCACGCTTGCTGTAGTCATGAGGACATAATTTGTTGTCGGTCTGCTGGGTTGTTACTCGCCTGTTTGTTCCAAACACAACCTTGATTTACCATTTTCCCATCATTTCCCACCATATTAAAAGTTGAATCCTGAAGGCAAACGGAATCATCTGTGAAATTATTTTCTGTTGATTTTTAATGGCATTCTCGGCTCCCCGGTGTAAATGCAGTGGCCGTTCATTTCTTAAATGACACAACGGAGCATAACGAGAGGCGCAGATATAACATTTTGTCTTGCATTTAAATATCCAGTCGTTTCAGGCGTTTGTGTGTTTAACTTTCTGCTTTGCCCCCCGCCCGATCAGCGGCTGTCACCTTGGGTGGGACTGAGGAAAATCAACGTGTCCTACTGGGGTTGGGAGGACATGTCTCCCTTCACCAACAGCAGCCTGCGCTGGCTGCCCGGTGAGCCCAGTGACTCTGGCTTCTGCGCCTACCTGGAGGAGCCGCAGGAGTCGGGGCTCAGGGCCAATCCATGCACATCCACTGCCCACGGCCTCATCTGTGAAAAAGCTACTGGTGAGACGCAAGTGTAGTAAAATAATCTGATTGAGAAGATTAAAACACAACACAACACAGTCACAGTGTGATTTAAGAAATAATCATCCTTTTTTTTTCGATCTTTCCAGGAAACCCCAATCAGAGTGCCCGTCCGTCCTGTAAGAAGCCTTGCTCGCTGCACACCAGCTGTGCCAACTGTACCAGCCAGGCCATGGAATGCATGTGGTGCGGTAGCGCGAAGCGCTGCGTCGACTCCACCGCCTATGTCATCTCTTTTCCCTACGGCCAGTGTCTGGAGTGGCAGACTGGAGATTGTGTGGGTAAGTGTCTTTTACTGCAGCTAATCTAAAGAAGGCTTCTTCAAAGTCTGTAACCCTGCATTAAGGCGGTTAACCTCCTCAGATTAGCTTCGGTAAGCAAGTCGATATTCATCAATGAGCAAATGGAGGTTAAAGGAGAAGACTAGCTTATAGTGGAAGGAGTTTGTGTTGGAGGGAAATTGTATTAGTTTCCTATTATTGGATTTCAAAGCTGTTTTTGCTTTGTAATGGCCAATTAGTTACACATACATTTGCCCCCAACTGTTAGATTTCCCTGTTGACCAGGCTGCAAATTGACTCTTTACCATTAGCTGGCTTTGAGTAGAAAACCTACAGATGTGTACAGGTAACTTCGTTCTGAGAATGAGAGGAGAGCATCACGGAATCTGCACAACCCAGCAGCCGTTCTGTTCTTAATGTCCGAACTGAACCTGAGCTAAATGCAGTTAATGCAAAGTTGTGCTACCTGATATATGTATAGCCTCATTAGCTCTAACGAGGAATAAAAAGAGCTATGGACACAGCAGGGTGTGCAAAAAATACTGTTAAAGAGGCTGTAGAAAATAATCAGAGGCACATTAACAAGCAAATAACAAGACCAAAGCAGACAAACGCAGATGTGTAAGCAACCTTAACTCCACAGCGGCTGCAGCCAAGAAGACGTGTCTCATCCAGTCCATAGCGTGTTCGAACCCTAGAGGACTGACTAGTATATAACAGCATTTTTGGAGAAACCTCAATGACAGGAATGACTGCCTTTTAACATTTGTTTCTTTATAAAAGACAAAGACGTCACTCAGACCAGTGCCCTTTGTGTTTGGATAGATAAGTGAAGAAGGCAAGAGACCATCATGAAACAATATTTGCTTCCTTGTTAATTGTATTTTAATGGCCGCCGGTCGGATACACACAAAGGAGACTGTTAACGACAGCTCTGGTTTACCTGACGGTCGGTGTGGTCGATCAGGTTTGGACTGCTGAGCTGTGTAATGAATGAATTATAGTTGTGTCACGTCGTAAAAACATCTCAGATCACTTTAGGAACAGATTCAGGGAGCTGAAGGGTCTGGTGTCTGATTCATTGGTGTCAGGTAGTGTTAGGTAAGCCGCAGACATTTCAGTAAACTCACTACACAACATTTGTCTGTGAGGAAATTGGCATGAAGGAGAGAGAAGGTTATCCTAAACATTCCCGGTCTTTTCTTCTGTTGTTTACACTGTCTGACTTTGCTCTTGTTCGCTCTCAGAGTTTCAATCGCCTCTTCTGTCTTGAATTATCTCAACTACTTTAGTCGTTTTTCTCCTCGTGTTCAGTGTTTAGAGATGTGTGCTTTAGGCTGAGTACAAAGTGTAAACGCACAAATAATAAATTGTCATTAAATACTCAGTAGTAGGATTGTCTGCCGCGGCTGTTTGGGATTTCATGCTCTCATTCAGTGATGTTTATTTTTTGCTGACCTGCGGTTACACAAGCTGTCAGCTAGTAGTAGCTTGTTGCTTTGTTGAGGGGAAAGACTGTTTACTTGTGGCCTTGAATAGTGGTGATGGTGAAGTCCACCAGACACATGATCATCTGCGCCTTGAGTAAACTGTCTATTGATCCATCAAGGTGCTGTGGAAGTGGAAGTATAAACATGTGAGGTCGAGCTGACTGTCCGTACGCTCCCTGCACAGACTTCACCTGTTAGCTTCTGCTAGCTGCGCTTTTTGCTCTACTAAATCACTAATTCACTATCAAGGTCATTTCAATAGATTGAACTCCAATCAGGACCCTTTTTCTCTTTATCTTTCCAATATTGTTCTGTCAAAGATACAATGTGTTGCCAGTCTGAACAAGTTAACTGTTCATATTTCACACTCCAAACCGAACAAGGAAATGCTAACTTCCTCAGTCGCTATACGTTCCAACTCTGTGTAACCAAAGGAGGTGGAATACAATCTAATAACATTTTATCTGCTAGATTAAAACTCTAAAAGTCAGAATGTCAGTGTTGTCATGGGAGAGACTGGGCCATTTCTCCACATACCCTTTATATTTACTTGGCTTGAGACTGTTAAAACCACATGAAGCGAGACTTGTTTTGCCGTACGGACCCAGTCGTAATCACCACCCAATTTATGGAACAGCCCGAGGCGTCAGATTTTGTTTTTCATGTTCAGACGGATTGATTTATCCGTCAAAGTCCACATGAGAGTTCTGGATTTCGTTTTTCACGGCTCGTTTTTTTCTTCCTTCCAAACATGCTTTTGTGCTGTGGCAGGATAAAAAGGATGAGGACCATCCAGCTTTGTTAGAATGGTATGTTCTTGAGAACACAGCCACTTAGGTCCTGTCGTCATAACACACTTAAATGGCCTTACTTTGTACTGATTGCCCTTGCGTTGTCATGGTTTCACATCCATTAGCAGACTAGATGGATATTTGTTTGACATAAACTGAGGTAAAAGCACTCAATGATTGTCTCCTTCAAGTAGTAGTGGCATTTTCTCCCCTAAAGTCTCTTGTCTGGCAGACAAGTGGCGATGCTGAAACTTGTCAAACAATTTAGTTGCCCAGAAAGTGCATTCCTTCAACTGACAAAACAACATCACTCCAAGTTCAAAATGAGGTGCCATCATTTCTTTGAACTTTGCTCAAATAACAAACCTTTTCGCTGTATCTAACGCTCTGGTTGGCTGGCACATTGTCTGTCTGGTTCTGTGGCTTTCCACACCCCCCCCGGCTCCATCAACTTTTTAATACTGCAGGCTTGATTCTTATCATCCTATCTGCTCTCAAATCTGTTGTTTGACAGCTTACCTGATAAGGACTTTATGTTTCAGTGTAAAGCACATTAAAGTGCCTTAACCTGCAGGTGCTGTTAAAGGCTAAGAGATGGCTGAAATCCTACAAAATACAATTATCTTCTTTAAGCATTTAGTTCGCTGTAACATTGGGCTGTTGCTGTTGCTGCTGGTGCAGAATGCTGTTTGTTTCAAGGTGACCCTGGTAAATGGACGTTTAAAATGAAAAGAATTTGACTAATAAATGGATGTAAACAACAAATTCCAGGGCGAATTTGACTGTGGAAAGAGGTGAAATCACTTTAGATTGGAGTCAAAGAGGGTAGAAGCAATTCAATAACTTTTCCAAATAACGCTTGTATGAAACGTAGAAAAGCCTCTAACCCTCCGTCTCCCCTTCAGCCCAGAACTGTTCCGGTCTGAGGACGTGTGCCCAGTGCTTGGAGCAGCCTGAGTGCGGCTGGTGTGGAGATCCCAGCAGCACGGGGAAGGGCCTGTGCATGGAGGGCTCGTACCGCGGGCCCATGAAGAGACCGGCGAAGCCCAGCCAGTCCCAGGACATGAGCCTGGAGCCAAGCAGCTGCCCCAAAGACAAGAACTTCGAGTGGGCCTTCATCCACTGCCCTGGTGAGAGATCCACTTCCTGTTCATCTTACTGAAATTACATATCATGTGTTGTAAGTGCGACGACTCCAGAGGTTGTTTCTATGTATCGACCGCAACGTCCTATGTTAAAACCATGTTCTTTATCGAGGGCTCATGTTTCAGCACCCACATGCAACTAATCCCTCCCCGCTGACTTCATGCAACCAGATCGACCACGTCATGGAAACTGATAATACACTCACTCCAAGTTGTAATCAGAGAACTTGTTGGTTATAGTAAAACATTAGGATGTATTGTATTTAAGACCGTTCCTAGAATTCATTACGTCTACGCTTCATAAAAAAAAGGGGGTGTTTGCTGGCTGTTATTGATTTAAGCCTGCAGGCCCGAAAGGTTTTCCTTTACTCTCAGACACTGTTGTTTCATTCCCGTTGACCTCTGATGTCACAGTAAATATATTGTTCTCCGTTTGAATCATTTCATTCAAGGGGCAAGGAGTGCCCCTTTTCAAAATGATGGCGTCCCAGTAATCGCCCCATTATCATGCAAATTCCCGCTGTAGAGGTGGAGTGTTTATAACTCGGCTCTAAATTTGTTTCAATTCTAACTCTCCATGGAGGCTCGGTGCTGCACGGCTTACTGCGGCTGCAAAACAAGTTCCTCTTGAAACGAGTCTTCCACAAAACAAGCACACTTTAAGCTGCAAGTCATCAAGGATAGTAATTGATTGCTAAATATCTTGTTTATAATCCATAACTCCTCTTTATTCTCTCCGCAGCGTGCCAGTGTAACGGCCACAGCACGTGCGTGAACGGCAGTGTGTGCGAGCAGTGCCGCAACCTTACCACCGGTCCTCACTGCCAGACCTGCATGCCTGGTTACCATGGAGACCCCACCAATGGTGGCAAATGCCAGGGTGAGTGCCGCAATCCCAATAAAATGAGTCATTCCGTACACAAGACGACTTAATGGATTGTGCTTGTTATCACCTCGGCGGAGCGGTTAATTCGTGCTGTTTAACCTCGAACCTCTTAACCTTCTCTCGTTCATCTCTAGACATTAAGGCTCATTAACCTGTAACAGCAAGAATGATAAAGTTTCAACACATGAAAAAATAATCTGTTTCCTTTTGTGGATTAGTACATGTATGTGTATGTAATGGATAATTATACTGGAAGAGTATTCTAGATATTGTAATTAACATACAGTAATACAGTATGATATCCAAAAGATGGCACTATTGTATATTGGTGAGAGCGGTGACATTTTGTCCGACCTGTTTGATTAATAATGATATTACTTTAGATGTTGGCTTCCATGAGGGGTATAAGGCTGAATGTTAAAAACAACCAAAGGCACTGAAAGAGGTCGGCGCCGCCGCCGCCGCTGCTTTATTGTCGGTCACGGCGAGTCAGTTCAAACTCTCACCAAAGGCGGTGGAATATCGAGATTAACCGCGGCTTCCTGACATTTCATTGAGCTCAGAGCAGATGTGGTACCCTGTGGGAACTGCAGGTGAAACTGAAGGTCACATTTTCCCGTCTTGCGATTCTTAGAATGAAGCTTTGTTGAAAGTAGAAATGTCTGTACTTGGATGCACGTTGACCTTCGACAGAGGGAAACACTTGCAGGTCTGGGTGACGGAACATTGACGTGTTAAAGGCACAGAAATAAGTACAATATTGATTTAACTTCAGGAGATAGGTTTCACAGTGATATTTTTGGACTGAAATGTTGTGAATAATAAGAGGAAGGAGAACGCCTTTATTGTCATTCCACAGTCAGATTATACCGGAAAATGTATCTCGCCCATTTAATCCTGTTCTACAAAGCAGTGGGCAGCCGCAGTGCAGCGTCCAAGGACCACCTCCAGTTCTTTCTACCCGTGCTTTAGTGACGGGCGCTGACAGGAGTGTTAATCCCTTACAAACATGTCTTTCATGGCACATGATGCATGTCTGAAGTATTATACAGCAACCCAAGTGTCTCATGCTCTTCCAATCTGTGCGGTATAACATGACATATGGACATTTAATTAAATAAAAGTGTATTGTGTGTGTGTTCACACACACAATCATTTCCATTTGAACCTGATGAGTTTAGCTGCGTGCTCTCTGTGCAGCAGAAGGGGTGTGTTTAGCCTAGCTTAGCAGAAAGACTGGAAGCAATGGGCAACTGTTTGCCTCTTGCTTATTAAAGGGAAACATAAATTTAGGGCACTGACTGTGGGAATTATAGACTCTGTTGTGCCCTCAAGAGATTCCTGAACTGCAGGTTTAAAACCGAGATTGCCTACCTGAGCATGTGCGCGAAGCACCAACCTTGACATAATGTTTATTGCGATACAATGATGCGTCTGCCCTTCTGTTTCTGCTCTTTCATTAAACCCCTTTTTCTCTCTCCCACTTTCCTTCCCATCTGTGTTTTTTTGCCCCCTTCTAGCCTGTAAGTGCAACGGCCATGCAAGTGTGTGCCAGGTGTTAACTGGCAAGTGCTTCTGCACCACCAAGGGGATTAAAGGAGACCAGTGCCAGCTGTGAGTACTTCAGCGGCACACTCACACACACACACGCACACGCACAACCACAGAAATAACCTACTTTGCAGTTTTGTAGTGTTTCAAATTCTTCCATATACTAATCGCCGTCCTGAAATTTTGGGCGTACTGCAGGATCCGTGTGTACGCATTTAACTGTCATGTTACAACAGTTACTTAAGTCGTTACTCGAGAGCTGCCAAGGATAAGTCAGAAGGACACTAAAGATAAGTATATTGACATTAAATGGAAATCACCTTGATGTGATTTGGCTCGCAGTCGTGGAATAGACTGACTTTCACTAACCCTTTTCCCTTAATTACACAGTGGGCTTCATAAGCTATGAGATCACAGCTCTTATTAAACGCACACCCGCCAAAGTAAATTTGCAAATGAAATAAGTGATTCTTAAGTTTGATTACAGTCGTAGAATTGATTTCCGACCACAGAGAGCATCTCTCTGTCTTCTCTTGTGGAGGTCTGGATGTTTTAGTTTTTTGAAACTGCACCTCCAGCATGATTTCTGCTGACGGGGCGGATTCCCTCCAGCGTAGGAGGACCATCTCCATTTAGCTGTCGGCTTTCCCCCGTTGTAAGCAGAAAGGACAGATGTTTTTAATACAGCTAATGCGGTCAGAGGCGAGCTATGGAGGGGGGTCACTGTCACATGACCACTGCCGCCTTGTCTCCATCCAGGTTGTACTCTTTGGTACCTGCCTGCATGTGTTTGATGGGTTGGTTCAAGTTGTTGTCGTTTCCCACACAAGAAAAAAGAGGAAAGTTGGATGGAGAAGAGAGAGCTGTTTTCTGTTGAGAGCGGGTTGATGATGCTTCGCTTGCCACATTCATTTGTGCCTCCAGATGACATGTGCTGTAGTACAACACAGAGCAGCAGCCTGGGAGCAGGTGATCCAAACGGCTTATTTCCTACCATACGACGTCAGAGCGGAGCATCAGAGCAGGCCAAGCACCAGCTGGCCAATCATCATGAGCCGTTTAGCGCGCGGGTCTGCCCATACAGCTTTTGGAACCGGACTTGGGACGGATCCGATGGCACATTACTGATAACGAGCTTGAAATTTAGCCAGAAACATAAACCACAAGAATATGTTATTAATCCGATCCCACTTCAGACTGTAACTCGATTAGGGTTGCCATCATCAACAACCCTTATCAGGGCAAAGTCCCGTTAATGTCTTTAATCTCAACATCAAGATGCAGTTTCACATTGAAACATGTCATCATGTAATTACCTTTGTTCAAGTGAAATCTAATTAGTGTGTGTATGTATTGATTTATCCTGTTCGCTGTGGCTGTTTTTATAATGTCCTCTCCAGTATCTCGTTACGTGTAATCGGTGCCACCCCCCCCAACAACCTCAGCCGCTCTCTCCGGCAGCAACCCTTAAACAGACTTCTAAACAAAAGGATACTGTGTCTTTTTCATACAGGAGTACACACATGTGTGCATCCACACATGCATGCACCGCAGCCGCTGATGCCATTAGGACCTCAGAACGAGGATGTGAGGGTGCACCGGTGCGGAATAGAATTGTTTTCGAAAGCAATTGATGAGGTCCACGCCGGGCTGCAGCCATGAGTCAAACCAGAGTGCTGAGGGAAATATTTATTATTATAGCGCTCATTCAGATGCAGACACTTTCCGAGGAGTCTACTTGTACTGGAAGACACAGGAGAAACGCTCGAGAGAGAGACCGTGTGCACGTGCGCTTTCTCCAGTCTGCCAATGTGTGAAGGACATTGTGTAGGTTCATATCACATTTCCTCTGTTTATTTATGGCAGTGTGTGCATTCCGCCTGCTAAATCACACTGTGAGCACCGGCACAGACAAAGGTTCAGGTTGAGTGTAGATCAAATTAAGATGCATTGTAAAAGGGGGATTGCCTGGAGTTCAGATGTGCGTGCGTGCATGTGTGCAGGTGTAGATTAAATTAAGATACAGCAGAGAGGAGTTGCATTATACACTTTGCTGTGTGTGTGTGTGTGTGTGTGTGTGTGTGTTTTGGCATCTGCAAATGCCAGCAGCTGAAATTCCCCAGTAGTGATGCTCTGTGAGGTTCAAAAGCACATGGCGGCATTTGTCTTCCAATCCCTTTGTGCAATGATAAAAGGGCATTCTACCCTGTCCCTGCTTGTTTAACGTAAACACCGAGTGCATCGGAGCTGGCTCCTCCCAGGCTCAGCGTCCCCCCCCCCCCCCC
>CAAKHC010013283.1:14042-54845 GCA_901007825.1 Macroramphosus scolopax
CCCGTTTGATCATTCAGAGCATTGCTTGCCCTTCAGGATGTGCTGGTCTGAGTTTGTGTCAAAATCATTGTTCCTCAGGGTAATATAATACTATAATAGCTTGCATTTTCTGTGCATGTTGCTTTAAATATCCGGGAGTCGTCTCTGTTTGTAACATGACAGATGGCTCATACAAGCGGTACATTTGATGTCCATATAGTGACTTAAGAGTTAACTATATTTGTTATTATTATTAATGGGATCTTCCTCAAACATTAACGGGTTCAGACACACAGAAAGCAGAGTGACTATATAACATCCACCTTTATTTTTAGAGGCAGACTTAACTTCTCCTCCTTCACTGTAACATCACTCACTGCCACCTCCTCCACAGCAGCGTTCATCCTCCTCAGTTGTCCCCCCCCCCACGACTCCCCGACACTGCCGCTCATATCATCATCCTAACAAGTTAAATTGGTTTGACTATAAAATAAAAAAAAACTCCTGGTGATAATGGTTATCAGTTACGCCTAAACTGCGACGTCAGATTTCCTTTATTGTGCGATCCTGCTGCACATTGGTGCTTTATTAACCCCCTTTTATCAGGTAAAGTGCAGCAGACTGTGATGACGATGCAGTTCGGGGCGAACCGTAGACGGCTAAGTGCACGCGAGCTTAAAACACAGAGGGGATGGATGCATTAAAAAAAAGGAGATAAAGAACTCTGCGTTTCAAAGAACACTGCCATATGTTTCCCGTTATAACAGGCTTTTGGAAAGTCATCAGGGTATTAAGTGTTCCCGGTGTTTCCTTCTGCTGCCTCCGCCGTCGCTTTTTAAATAGAAATAACCCCATTAGATCATCACATGTCTCCATAGAATCAGTATCAGTTAAATACTAAACAGTAAGTCTTAACTCTTGCTGCTTCATGCAACAGTTATTTACGTGTTAATTTACAACAGCAGCAGCTGTCATCCATCCGTCGTTAAAGTTCCATCTATTTAATAGGAATTTGCCGACGCTTGTGTTTAATTCTTATGTTTCTTCATTAGAATAATTACCAACCAACTACAATAACTCCGTGAAGCCGGTGACTTCTTGACATTTAACGCGCTGCGAGGTGGGACCGCTTCATTAAGAACTTCCTACGTGATCATTTTCCACCTCAGAGGCTTTTTACAGCGACGTGTATTAGAACCTATTGAAAAGCTGATTACTTTAGAATGAAAGTTTTCAGGTAGAAAATAACATCACCGTCTGATTTTTCTATACGCGTGCGTGACTCATAACCTCGTTGAAATTATCAGACGTGCTCTGGAATCAGTCCGTCTCCGAAAGTAGAGCTACTTCACCGCCAGTTGTTACATTCATGTCACGCAGTAGTGAGTAACTTTAACAGTTTCCCCCGACTCAGATGGTGTTTGGCTTTTGCACTGGAGAAGAAGTTGCAGTCGCCTGTAGGCTGCAACGTGAGAACGTCATCCACAAAGGCAGAAAGAACTAGTAATTGGCCAACCAGAAAGTTTTTCACACCGCGTTTAGCCCCGAGTTAGGACCCTCATTAGCGGAGTTTAGAGAGCTTACGATCACTTCACCCAGGCCGTGCGTCCCGTGCAGGCTTATTATAGTATCACGTTTTTTATTCCTAAATTTGCTATTCCGTTACATTTTCTTTCTGTTCTTTTTAGATAAGGATTAAAGGAGATGTCAGTTTGTGTTTTTTTTTTTTTTTTTTCTGCTTCAGTCTTTTCCAATGGTTAACTAAAGACGACAGCGAGGGATGAACCGATTCTTCTGTCTGGGACAATAACAGTGTTTTAAAGGAGGGAATTATTCTGTCGGGGCAGAAGTATCCGCCAGCCAGGTTGGGTCAACACCCAAGAATACCAGAGCTTACTTTAAAGTCTGGTTAGGTTTTGTTACGGTGTGTTTAAACCAAATCTCAGACTTAATAAACACGAGTGTGAAACAAGGTTGACGTGGCCCCGAGCTCCGTCTCCAACCCACAGTTCGCCGTCCTATCAGATCCGTGCCTTTTTTTTAAAAAAAAAACTCACCTTGATTGGTGGTTATTCATGTTTTTGGCTTTCCACATTTAACTTCAGGATTATAAATTCCCATTTAAGAATTCATTTGCATAAATTGTGTTGTCAGCTCCAAGGAATTTAAAGGGATTTCTACATGACGCCCGAGTCGTACGTGAAGTGTGTTGCGCGTCGCTGTGTTGATAACCAAAAAAAAATCTAATTAACCACCATAAACTATCAGATTATTTCCTCTTTGTTAGAAGGAAGCCACTTGATGAGATGCCAGCAGCAGGAAGCTAATGTGCTACACCGGCTCTGATAAGAGACATGCTTCCTCTCAATCTGTTAGCTCGCTTCCTCATCTTCTTCTCTTGTCTTCACTTCAGGTGTGATTCAGAAAACCGTTACCTTGGCAATCCACTCAGGGGAACCTGTTATTGTGAGTAATTCTTCACTGGGCTGCTACTTGCGGCACCACACACACACACACACACACACACATTTGATTATACATGGCTACCCTGCCTCTAGTTCGCTCTTTCTTTCTCTCCACTTCGACTCTTCCGCTGAGGGCAGATGGAACATTTTAGCACTTTGGCACCAGGGGCGCATGTTCCGCGACAGAATGACTTGTCGTGAAAATGTCAAGTGCATCAGAAGTGGTGAGTGATTGAGCTAATGAAGGACACAGAGGAGTAAAAATTCTCCCCTTGTCTTGTCACACACTCAATCACCCACCTACTCATTTAGAAAAGTTGACTAAATGCTAGTTTGACTTGAGTGGGAGGTAAAAAAAGGGGAAAATAAATCAAAGTACGTGATTCAGAGGTCCCCAGTGCTGCGTAGTGGTCGCCCCTCTATTTGTATGTGTGCTTATTTGCATGATGTGGTGTCCTTCACGCTGCTGCCGTCATTTGTTATTTCTCTTTCACCACTCCGCTACAGACAACAGAGCGTTTGCCAAGGTTTTGTCCCTTTTTGAAATGCCAGCGCCTGACACCAGGCGCAGCGAGGGGAAGACAGGAACCGAAGGCCCCGCAGCCTGTTTTAACCTCTCCGCATCACTGGGACTGTTGCTTATCGTAAACATGACACTCTTCCTGACGATCTAAGGCTACATCCACACTAATATGTTTTGATTTGAAACCGGGGTCGGCCTTGTTCGCAGAAAGTCCCCGCGTTCGGGTGCTGCCGGGACAATTGGAGCGGTGCGCACGCTACGTGTAAACACAGCAGAAGTTAGGCGGTCGTGTGGCTGTAGCATACAACGATGGTGATGTTACACACAAATATGTGATTTTATTATGTGCCGATAGAATTAGAAACACTGACTCATTGGATACTTCATTAATCACTGCTTCCTGTCTGGGTCAGGTATTCCCACTCTGCTTGATGAGAAAATTGATCTCCCTGATTGCAGCCATTGGTTTTGATTACATGCACTTATACACTTATACCAATCAAATGGCTATTGCTCGGATCGTGGTCATATCACATTGGCTACGTGTCCTTGTATATTTATGTCCTAATAGAACTGTAAGCCACAGATTGTATGTATTTCTAAGAGAGTTGGAGAGGAAATATAAAATCCTGTTTTAATGTTCTTAACAGACAATCTGCTGATCGACTACCAGTTCACCTTCAGTCTCATCCAAGAAGATGATAATCACTACACCGCCATCAACTTCATGGCCTCACCTGAGCAGGTAACCTGTTGCACCGCGAGTGACGCAGATCATTCAGAAAGTTGTGTCACGGTCATTGTTTTCCCCGGATAAAACCTTCATCATCATCAATAGTTCTCAACATAATGTGACTGTTGTTTGTTGTTCCTCTGAAGGCCAACAAGAACCTGGACGTGTCTATTAACGCCTCCAACAACTTCAACCTTAACATCACCTGGTCGGTGGGATCAACAGGTATGTGTGCTCCTGCGGCGCAGTTAGAAGCCTTGATTTATTTTTCTGTTTCTACACGACAACCTCGGGCGAAATTAAGCGCAGAGCAAATCTGCTGATGTTACTTATATTTATTCTAATCACAGAAGTACAAATTGCGGAAGCAACCCAATTGAAAATCCGTTTCAAAGTAAACTAATAGATGGGAACTAGATTGATTCTCCCGACTCTGAAACCGGTAACAGCCTCGAAGAAAATGAGTTTTCTTTTCCTTTTTTGATTATTCTCGCGTTCGTCTGGAAACGCACCCTCCCAGTTGATAGACCGTCTCCCACACAGATTTGTCAAAAAAGATCATGTTTCATTCCAAAACTTTATGAAATGACTCAGGTGACAAATTACAGTCATCTTGAATAATCCTAATTAATTTTTCTGTGTGCCTTGACGTACCTCGAAGGCCAGGAGAAGTCACGGATCGTTAACATGTGTATGAAGTGTATTGATATGTAGCTCATCATGCTGCTCCTACGCGTCTAATACACTGTTCAAGTATTCCTAATCACACATAGACACGACACAATATCTTTAGTTGACTGTGAGGTTATAAAAATTGTGTTTTTAACACCAAAGTATTTTCTAATTAAGCCAATCATTCGGTGAGTTGGTCTTACAGATACGATCGAGGCAATAACGCACCCTCTCTTGTTAGTGTGTACTGTGTCACCGTTGAGCGGATATTATAGGTCCCCTGCGGAAACACACCCAAGGACACTGCAGTCATCCTGTGCCACTGTTATCTCCTGCCATCCTTTCCTCTCTCTCTGTCTCTTTCAAGTCACCTGCCACTCTCGCCGTCCGCACAACGCTGACATTTCCCGACCACTAAAACACGTTAACCTCCGCTGCTCCCCTACAGCCACCTCGACCTTTTTTTTTTTTTCGGTAGCGCCGTCATTAATATTTGAAGTCGGCTCCCGCAAAGATATTGTGTCTCAGAGGAAACGGGAGCCTCTTCACAATTGACAAGAGTGTGAGGCGCCATTGGGTGGGGGTGGAGGGGGGGTCGCTGAGGGAGGGGGGGAGGCGGGTGATTTCAATTAAGATAAACATGCTCACGTAGCCGCTCTCGAGCTGTCATTTTCAGTTCTTTTGTTTCAGAGCCGCGGTTCGGAATGCCAATGCGAGGGCCGGTGACGTGACCGAGAATATGAAATGACTCCAGACAATTAGACGGATGTATAATGGACCTATCGTCCATTGTTTTTAATTCAATGTGACGGACGTCGATGAAAGAAGAGCGCGTTATTAAAAACAGTCTGAAAAAGTGGATCCGTCAGTATCGGCTTCATTGAGATGTTTATCCAAGTCGCATCATCCTTCCGTTTGTTTACACCGAACATTAAAGGATGAAGACAAATACTTTTATTTGGTTTGTGTTTAGTTTAGTTTAGTTGCCCTCATGACGACTCCGAGGGCACAAAACAACAGCAGGGAGGAACTAAAGAACTGAGATCTTTTAATTATTAAAACATAAACCGACGCCAGGACTCTGGATACAAACTGAGCCGACCGACCAAACAGACCGAACCGCCTTTCATGATCTCTTTCCAGCTGTGCTTTTCTCCGCCGCGCTTTGTCCGTCTTGCATCGAAATACAGCCTGCATTCAAAACCGCACAATAACGCTCCGTTCTGTTTTACCAAAAATACGTTTAATGCAATTAAGCCATGAAAATAATTGCTTATTAGAGCTTTTCCTGGTTTGATCAAATGGATTTATAATAACATGCTTCTGTCGATCCCGTTAACATGAACTCTTTCGCTCCGACAGCGGGAACCATCTCTGGCGAGGAGGTGCCCCTTGTGTCCAAAACAAACATCAAGGAGTACAAAGATAGCTTCTCCTGTGAGAAATTCACCTTCAGAAGCAACCCCAATATCACCTTTTATGTCTACGTCAGTAACTTCTCGTGGCCCATCAAGATCCAGGTATGTTCTTCCCCTGTGACCTTGGACTGATTCAAATGAAGCCTGTTCATGCTGTGCTTACTAGATAAACTATGTGTGTGTGTGTGTGGGTGTAATCATATAAAGGAATCCCATTTATGACCAGTAGCTCCCAGTGCTACATACGTAAGATAGCAGGCGCAGCCGTCTTTGCACACGCAGAGGCTCCATTGTTGCTCAGGGTGATTTCAAGTGCACTTTATTCTAATTAAGGATTTAATGAGCGGCGGTTAGCGTGCAGAGGTGCACAACTGTTTTTAGCAGGCAAAAGCAAACCGCCGTTTAACCTTCTCTACCCCTCCCTCCGAGCGGAGGAGACGGAGGGTCGAACAAGGGGAAAATATTACGCTGTAAAGCATGCTATTTGCAGGAATGCTACAATCAAGCTGGAGTTAATAAGCATTGTTAAGCCATAAAATGAATGTGTGCATAAAGGAGGGAGAACACCAACTGTGCCTGAGTGATACAAAATGACATGTTGAGAGTTGATTGATTCCATGAAAACGTAGAAGAAAGGACAAAAGACTCCAAGAATTATATATATATATATACTACACAGTGTATATATACATATAATTTTATATCTACACATTTTTTTAACAAATGTTTGATGAATCAAGCAAATAACGTTCAGACTAATGTATCAATATCATTTAGTTGCAGCTCTAATCTTGCATCAGTCTTTGATAATAATCCTAACGAGTGTCGAGATTTTTCACGCCGGTCATCAGATCTCGATGCTTTAAGGTGAGGTAGTGTTGGAGAAAGCAAGATGGTGTTTTGAAAGTAGCTTAGATGAGAAATGTGATACAATTATGTGTCCTAATGACAGCATGCAATATCCTTTTGCAAATTAGCTCACTTTCAGAGTATTGATTTTTCTCTTTGGTCCGGTCCTCCCTGTTCACCGGGTGGATGAGTGGACGAGCGCCGGGGTAATAATATCTTTGGGGTCAGTCCATCTGTGGAGGTGGCCAAGTAATAGTTTTCTATTAAATTTCCTGGCCAACAGTCACTTATTTTTTATGGACTGGCCTGAGCTATGAAAGCAAACAGCCTCTGTAACAGGATAAGGTCTCCTTTCCCTGGCTTGCCTTCGTGGTGCGGCAGTTCGACCTGGCCGAGATGAAGCCACTGAGCCTTTTGTGTTCCAGAACCAAACATGCAATTTGCATTTGAGAGATGGAACAGATACATTGTACAAACAACGGATAGATAGAATTATTTTCCATGGCTTCATCATGCCGTCAGTATAATTGTCAATTTAATAAAAGTCCACCTGCGATAGAAAATCCAGAATATTCTCAAATGATTCAATTGATCAGCTGAGATTCATTGAAATCAACTGAACCCTAAATGTATGACTTTGCCCTCCCGTATTATGAGACAACACAGGAGTGCCGGCACCGAATTCAACTGTCCAACTTATTAAAGAGGCAACAAAGCATCGCTCTGCTGCGTGCTTTCGAGTCGAGTTAGCCATGTCATCGAGCATCTGCTTCCAGATCAGTGACTCTCATTTTCTACTTAAAAAGATTGAAATTAAAGTCAAAGCTGGCAGAGTTCTGGTAACTTTACGAGGGTGTAGGAGAGTTCAATAAAGAACGTCCATCTAGAAAGACTCTCCTGTATCAGAGTGTTCTACTTCTATTTGGAAGTTCAGATATGATATAATCCCTCGGTTATCAAAAGACAAACTTTCAACATTGTCTAGATTCATTTTCATTAAATGTGTATGTGTAAGTGTCGTCAATATCACCATCATGATATTTCCCTGATCATCAGTAATCTATTTCTTCTCTCTCTATAACAGATCGCCTTCTCCCAACACAACAGCATCATGGACCTTGTTCAGTTCTTTGTGACATTTTTCAGGTGAGTTAAATATTACATCCAATAAAAAAATACACAGCTGGAGTTGTTTCAGTGTTTGTAAGTGTTCAGCAGTCCAGGAGCTTAATTCAGGATCTGACCCACCACCTCCTCATCCTCCGCTCTCCGGGGTCTCTGGGGTGTATCGAGTTACTTGAGCTGCTTGTGTCTTCAAGGCAGTGATTCCAAAGTTTCAAGTGGCAAATGAATGGACACTAATCACTGAAATAGATGCGGCTCTGAATGTGTCTAAAGAGAGATCACGAGTAAGGACTCCAGGTCTTGATGCTCAGTTCTGATTTTGTGTTTATTTCCGGAGTTTTGCCCCCCGCCCGATTTAAAAGTGAACCATTTGAAATCACTTGAATGCACACATTAGCGTTGGGTTACCGAAACGGACGTAAACAACCAGCCGTCATTGCGATGACAGGGAATATCTGATCAGTCCGTTTAAATGACGGTGGCGTTGGCAGGTATCGGATTCATATCCGATTATTTCCACTGACAAACGAGGCCTGAAATAGATTTAAGAACATCGGATCCCTCCGTGTGATGTTTCCTGTTAACGCATTCATAATACAAATCCTATCCAGGTCTTCAGGTCAGTGTTCGTACTAACCGCCGACATGAACTGTCGTGCAGCTTCTTTCCATCTCAGTTTTAGAAACGCTGCACAAAGTTGCTGATGGACTACTATTATCTGTGTAGCTGTCAGGGTGGGAATAGAAGACAGCCACTGCCCGAAGCAGCTGCCAATCACTGCCCGGCCCACAATAACCGTCCCGAAACACTGTCACACAGTCAGATATCGCCTGCCTCCATCCGATCAAATTACAGTTGAATAGTCAAATTCAGGGATTCTTGGAGGGAAAGGCGAGAAGGACAGAGCCCATTTGATCTAAATTGTGTCTGACAGCTGCTCGCATTACTTGCACAAGAAAGCTTCTTTTTTTTTTAAAAAAAAAAGGTCACAACACCCGAAAAAAGCAAACAAGCAAAAATAACAAGTGAGTAAGTACATTCCACCTGCTCATCTACATGTCCTCTAAATATTAACAGCCTATTTGCATTCATGGTTATTTATTACATCTATGAGATGCACAGAATGTTTTTAAAATCAGCACTGTGTTCTTCACCTCAAGTGGTATTTGACAAATAATATATTTTCTCAGATTCCTCAGACCGGTTTGTGTTGTCTGAATCCAACTGCTACTTGAGTTCCGTTGCTTTGCAGATTATCCTCCTTAATTCAACTACTTCCACTGCTATGAGTTGGATTGGAGGGTTTGTTGTTATTCTTGTTGCCCAGTTCTCACTGACCCGTAAGATTTAAAAAAAAAAAAAAAAGAAAAGCAAAAGGCGCCGCTGCAGTTCTGCATGTGTGGGAGGGAAACATAATCAGGCCGAGGACAAATGTCAAATGGTCCCAAAGGGTTTCCAGCCCTCCTTGTATGAGAAGTAGAGAGCGCGGGAACGACGGCGTGACTGGAAGCGAGCTCTATTTTCTCCTCCTGCTGTTTGCTCTCCTCTCGGTTTACTCGAACAGTGTTTACCTGTTTCCCCACACGCCTCTCAGACACCCGGGATGTTCCCCGTCTCCTCAGTTCCCGTTCATCCTGATGATTTCGTAGTGAAAATGAACCGCCGCTCTGCTGCCTAAGTTGAAATCTATTAAGTGTTTTGATTGTTTTATGCATTTTGATTAGATGCTGAAAAACCCTCTGACAGGAAGCTACATCTTTCTTGGGGCTGACGTATTTGCAGAGTAACCCGAGGGTCTACTTTATACTAATTAACAAAATCTTCTTTATTCCAGACACGTGTGCGTGCTTGCATGCGAGCGTGCTACATTCTACACACTTAATAACCACATCAAATGTCTGTATTTGTTCAAACAATGGACATTGGACAGAGGCCCTGTTGCCTCCAAAGCCTGCGGTCAAAGTAGCCAAAGGATGAGAAGAAACCAACAACTCTTTTTAATACATTAAGTTTATAATATCTTATTTGCACCTTGTGTCCTTGAGACTCTGCTAAAGCTACCAACCACTCCTCTCTCTACAAAGCAATCAGCGTCTGCCAACTGCCAATTTTCTTTTTTTCCTCATCTTTCAAACAAATAGCTCACAAATCCACCTAGTCACACTAATTTCCAAAGATGCTATTTACGAAGCTGCTTGGGTCATCGTTTAAACGTCCAAAAAAGGCCGGTTTAGAAATGATTGATTGTTTTTCTCTTTGTGGAAACTGTTGCCTTGAGGTGACACACATTAGCATCTCGTTAAAACGCCACAGGATCGAGTTGAATATGAGATCAAGAAAGGACTTAGTGGAGACAAAAGCCAGTGTATTTACATTTATGTCACACAGTTTGATCCTATTATCATCATCTTAAGGGGGGGAAGTATCTGGGCTGTAATACACGTGATGATGCAACTGTTAACAGCTCAACAGTGGGACTTGTCTGATTGAAGTTCACTTGCACTGCTTGTGTGGGTGAGAACTTGCTGTTTCTGGACCTGCAAGTCAACCAATCAGAAATCCATCGCTACGCATAGGAAACTTCAAAAAAACCAAATGTATTTCCGTCCTTCGATACCTGTGGGAGAGAGATCATAAACGCTTCCAGAACCCGTCTTATTAACGGCACAAGGAACAGCAAAAGGAATTTAAGCCTCTTAACTGTCTAAAATACTGTGGGAGGATGAAAGCCAAACTGCTATCTGGGGATTTTTGTCACTTGCTACATGTTAATATCATCTTATCTTATCTTCAAAGTTGCCCAAGGTGGTACCAGTACTTCTGAAAGAATGAAAGGTTTCCCAGCTTGTATACGTCTTTAAATAAACTGTGTGTGCGATCGCACGATGTTTGAAGCCCCGATCGCCTCCATAGTATTTCAGGAGCAATCGCGTTCATCAGATTTGTGTGTGTGTCTTCAGAGATCCCGATCAATGGAGCCAGCAGGTGTGCTAAGCTAACTGAGCTGAGCGCACACTCATTAAAATACCAACACAAGTATTTGCGTTCGTTCCAGGACATCAGGAGGTCATATTCACTTCTCTAATCATCGACGTGAACAGGAATATAGCGAAATGACTCATTAGTTGTTAATCACTCAGCATTTTTACCTTCCTACTTTCTCTAATTTACATTTATACGAGTTATTCTTTTATTTGAGAGTCTCTGAAAAATATCAGCTTCTCGAAACACTCGTTAGAAGTAAACTGTCATCAAGCTGATTAGATGCACAGTCGGCATTATCCACTTTCTATGTATTAAATCATGACCACGTGAAGAACGTGCGACATCTCACAAGCAGCTCAGACAAGCCAGCAGGGAAAGCACATACTAAAATAATCTCCACGTTCTCATCCGTCACCGGGATAATGAAGTGGAAGCTCTCGATCAGTCATATTTTTCTATCCCAGCAGCAGTCGGACCTCGCTGAATTCCCCTTGACTAATGGTTTCACTGTCGGGTTATTAATTGAGGTAATCGGCCAAAGTATTCAGTCTGCTGAACGTGCTACCTTCTCAGATCGTCTCCAACATTTTTGTCTTTTAGAAGTTGGAAGGAAACTTTTAATAATCACCTCCGTCCTGTTTCAATTCTGATTATCTTCTCATCTTGCCAAGAAATGTCGCACTAGTCCTTAAATGTGAAAGACGTATATGTTTACAGTCATAGAAACAGACTGTACAAGTCTCAGACACAGTAAAGGCAAAGTAAGTTCAAATCTTTAAGGTGGATTTGACAGCTGTCAGTGTTCTCGTCATCATCATCGTGCCTAATAAAGTTTCCTCTCTTTTATCCC
This sequence comes from Macroramphosus scolopax, assembly GCA_901007825.1. NCBI lineage: Eukaryota > Metazoa > Chordata > Actinopteri > Syngnathiformes > Centriscidae > Macroramphosus > Macroramphosus scolopax. The sequence continues at coordinate 25,642 of CAAKHC010013283.1, forward strand.
AGTTGCTTTCTGTCGCTGCTCCTGGTGGCAGCGGTGGTGTGGAAGATCAAACAGACCTGCTGGGCTTCACGACGGAGAGAAGTAAGTCCATGAAAATCAACTCTGTTTCCCTCTTAGTTATACCCTGTCACCAATTCACCGACAGTCAACGTGTTTCAGAGCAGAATCAGCTGAATCATCAGGAGCTCGAGTTGTTTGGAAAACAAGAGCTTTAAAAAAAAAAAATGTCCGCCAGCTAATTGCGCAGCTCCTTTATTCATATTGACGATGTTACACAGCCGAACTAAAAGATGAAACGTCAACACTTTCCGCGCTTTCAGCATCATGTAAACTACTGAAGCTCCTCAGAGGCTCTCAGACCCGGTGCAGAGCAGGCCTGCTTCTCATTAGTGCATGTTGCTCTAATAATCCCACTATTTGAAGAATAAACCCACCAGACAAATGGCGGTTAAAATACACAAGATAATGATTAATTTAAAAGAAAATGTTGCCGCTGGAAAAGTTGTTGACAAAAAGCCAGTGTAAACAGTTTGACTGATTTAAGGAAAAGTTGATATTCTGATGATTGGCGGGATGAATTGAAGAAGAGGGTGAGAAAGACGTCATTCAGGGTGTTGAGGAAGAGAGAAAATGTATGCAGGATTCACTTAACTGCCCTCAGCTGGAAGCGCTGGTTGTGTTTGTGGGTTTATGTATGAGCATCCATCACTTCCATCTCCAGACTGAATCCTATGCGACGCTATACGACACACAATAGCAGGAAGTTTAAATTGGAGCGCATCCAAGCCTCATGACCCGCAGTGTTCTCATATAGCTCCGACTATTTGTTTTTCCCTTCAGGGTTGACATTGATAATCATAGGATCTGGATTTCATATCCCCTAATTGATATACGGAAATAAACAAGAGCGATAGCTACCGTGACTCCGAATCAGGCCTATCTAAAGAATTAAAGTCAATAAAAATTAATGCCGGCAGATGGGCGCTCGTCATTAACATTCTGCTCACTGTCAGCTGTTTGTCACTGCCCTTCAGCTGCCAGATGAAAATAAATAATGAGTTGGATAAAAAAAAAACCTTCAGCTCTGAATTTGAGGTGATCAAAGGTTTTCGTCGCTGCCGGCTGCATTTCAGCTCGTGAATATTTATTTGCAGCTGACAAATTAATACATTTACAGGTTTTGTTAGCATTGTTGCGGCAGATAGCAACAAGGCGGTCGTCCTCTGGATTCATTAATCCGATCAATAAGTTAGCAATAGTCACTTGGACTTTTGTGGTTTCATAGCTTTTTATTTTTTGGCTGCAAAAAGCAAAACTATTAAAAGACTGTGAGGGCAGCAGCCTGTTATATAATTGGATTGTGTATGAGTCACTGGATATAGTTGGGCCTCATTAACACTTGTGTTTAAATTTAGGAATAAACAGCTTTCTTGACAATAGTTGTCTTGTACTTGGCTTTCAGTAGCTCCGCCAGCTTCCTGGTTCCACGCCTGCCAAAAGTACCTGCTCATCATACAATCGAAGTATTCCACCTGGTTCATTTATGTGATATAACTCGCTGTAGGTTAACTATGCGATCGCTAGATTGTTTTGTTTACTCTTTTCTTTAATAAGCTCTATTATCAGTGTCTCACAGGTGCAGACATGATCAATATTTCCCTTAAAAAAAACAACTAATCCAACAACAGAATCTTCTGGCTGCTGCTCGGAGAACAATCACTCACAAATCCATCTGTGTGTCCGAAAGAGGAGCATGTCATTGTTTATGTAATTATTGTGTTGTTTTCCTTGCGAGGTGACGGATACAGAACATTAAAACATCAGTCTGCTTTGTAACATGCTCGACTATATGTGTGAATAACCAGTCGCGGACAAAGAGATGGCCGAGGTTGTAAAAGTTAAACAAGAAGTAAGTGATTAGGCACCTGTTGACACGATCTTTAGGACATTAGTTGATTAGTTCATTGGTGGACTGATTGGCTATTCACTTTGAACACTGAGTGTTCATTTCAAACGGCTGGTGAAGAGCTCGTTCACCCGTCCAAGTACAGGATGGAAGGGACTCAAAGCTCAAGCCCCCCCCCGTGTAACACAAGGATATGAAATGAATGAGTCCTAATGAGGCCTCCTGAGATGGTGAAGACAATAATGAGACATTAATCCAGCCGGTAACAACTGGACGTCTGATACTTATTGAACCCCTTGAAATCTGTAGTCCCTCCGAGATCGGCGTGATCAACAGAACAGTTGGTTTGTATCGACGCTTCAGTCCGGGGGTCTCAAACTTCATGTTCTCTCCCCCCATGCTGACTTCCAATAAACTGCAGACCCCCTTTGGATTGATTTTGCTCAGCAGGGTCCTTTTTTTATATCGAAGGATATTCTTGGTTGAAGCTGCATTCAGACTCCTTTCACAAGCATCGAACACAAGATATCTGATCTGGCATCATTGATCGGACCCTACAAAACATCAACCGATATTTTGTAAGTTTGAAAGCTTGTGAACAAGCAGCTCAACCAAAGTGTAATCAAACATGTTGCCAAGGAGCCCCGGACGACCCTTAAGAGCCCATACGTGTCCCCGGACCCAACCCTGGGAACAAAGCTGCAGCGGTTATATGTGAACAACATTGGTCGAGGGTAGGTGACGATGAGACTTGGATCCTGAGTGGGGGGGACAAAGGCATGAAAAGACCACTGCTGTAAATGCCACGGAGGAGCACGAGGGCTGACCTCGTTGAAGCTACCTGTGGGGGGAACGGGACGGAGGGGGCGCTGACATTTCACGGGCATGGTTTAAAGATGTCGTACGTACAAACGCTAACACACAAGCCTGTGGACATGTCGGACACAGTCCTCTCTCTCTCTCACATGTTCATACGAGCAGACTCCTCATACACACTCGCACATGTCCTGTTATTTAGCACAAACATCCATTATATCATTCACCTTGTACACTGAGAAACTTACAGGAGCTTTACAAGCCACATAATTCTCACATGTCCCATGGTGGTCTCGTCCCTTGAAGGGCTCAATCAGCAGTCATCGATTGCCATAATAAGATTATCCCACTCTTAAGCCCCTGGTCACCTTCATCGTCCCTTTGTTCAGTTTAAAGTTTGAGCTCTGATAATTTCCTCTAAAGTAACCGATGATGGCGCGTAACGGATAACGGAGCTTCCATTAGGATTTAACTTGTTAAACGTAGACGCCGTCCAGGTGATCCCGAATTATAGACATGCAATAAAGTAACCTTGTGTAATGCAATGATATTTTAATAATCTGGATTTAGTCCATTAATCAGAGAATGGGTGCAGATTGTTAAAGCGTGCATCAACATGAATCATATCATGTTATTGTCAATAGAAGGAAGAGTTCTACCTACTTTTTTTAATTAAGTAGAAGCATTATTAAGCGTTTTATTTCATTCTTTCTAACGATGTTTTGATTTTATTTTTCCATTTCCGCAGGGCAGTACTTGAAGGTACAGCCCGTGCTCTTGGAAAAGGACAAAGTGACCTGCTTAGGTGCAGAACACACTCGGAGGCGTGATGACACCCACGCCTTTTTTTTTTTTTTTCTGTGTATAGAATCCAATGAAAGGAACAAAATGCCGTATTCATAAGACGGATAATTCATGCACTCACTTGCGAAATTAATCAAGTTGCATAGCAATGCACCGCATGCCCAACCCGTTATCACAACAGTGAATGGCTCCAGCTTGTATCCTCGACATAATCAGTCCATCAATGCGCACACGTTAATTGAGTTCACTCTCCCCTTTTGTCATTAACTCAGTATTCATTTCTAGAGTCTCTCTGTTACTTCGCCCCGGCTCTTTTGACAATCGTATCCCCAGCACGTTTAAGATGCATGTGCCGGACACGGAGCAAAGCTTCCCCCTGACTTTGCTTCCTCTTTTCCGAGGATTTGTTGCTTTAAATTAATCCTGCGACGTGATAAATAACGTTACCGCTATCTGACATTTAGGATGAATGTTGTTTGGATTTGAAGCTTTTATGTATGAAAAACCAAAATGAGCCGATAGCTGTTTTTCTTGTTGTTGCCACAACCCCACCAGGCACCTCCATCCTGCTTTTATCTTTTCGAAAGGGCAGAATTTCTCATTTTGACCCGCCGTGGCCCGGCAGCTTAAAGTCTGTATGTTTGATGTTGCTGTAAGATGTTTATTAGTCGAGACAAGAATCTAACATAGAACCTCTGGTTTAAAGTTTGAGAATCGCAGCTCCAAAATACGGACCGAGAAAAAATCAATCAGGTGATCAATCTCAATTTCAGCTGGCAGTTGTTTTCTCTCACCTTTACCTTCCCGGGGGGGGAATGTTTTCAGGGATTCAGAAAGTAGCGCTGAACTCCAGCATCACTCACTCCCCATCGGTGACTCGGCTGATGTGCAACAGTGAAGGCGAGTCAGAAAAGAAAATGCTTTATTGTTCCAAAAGGCTTCAACACGAGCTTCATCAAACGATGAATGAATTATTTACGCTGTACAAAATGAACACTGATCTCTTCTTTTTTTTTTTACCTTTTGATGGAGACACATTCAACAAATATCAGATGTTAGAGGAGATGATTGAAATATTGACTCAGTCAATTTCTTCTGTCTCTGTCTCGGCAGACGTTTTTATAATCTCTCAAAATGATTGTTAGAGTTGAACTTGCTAATAATTATTGAAGATCTTTTCCTGTTTTGTAAACTTGTTGCATTTGTTGAAACCGCAGGATTCAAATGGTCTTCTACACACCTCATCTGAATTTGGACAATTAATAGCGGAAATAATTAATTAGAAATTCCATTCAGAGTGAGTGAGGCTGTTCAGGAAGGAGACCACTCAGAACTCTCCGAATTTCTATTAAGGGCACAATGTGAGATAATTAGAAAGTGGACCCAAGTTCAGTGTCAGAAAGGAGTCGTGGATTTTATGATTGTTTTGTCGGATGAGCAAGAAGAAGAAGAATTTTACTTATATATTTTTTAACTTTTATCTGTTTTTTTGCAGTTCATTTGTACAACATGAAGCCTTTTTTTTTACATTTGTTTGCTCATTTTGGGACCTTTTTTTATCGAACATGGAGGAGCGCAGATTATTAAACCCCAATTATCACAACAGCTAGATGTTCCCGGTAATCTAAAGTACAATTAGATCTCAAAAGACGCCAACTTAAGCTCATCGCAAATCCGATAATCAATCAGCGGTGTCCTTGGCGCTAATACGGTGGCCTGTTTAGATATTGATCAGACGCTGCGCCGCTGATGAAAGTGTGGCGCTAGTTGTTTTACAATATTGATCAGTGGGGGAAGAGAGAAGCTATTTTCTGCTCAATCTAGGGAACAGAAATGGGTCACGACTGGGCAGTGAGCTAACCACAGCGAAACCTCTGTGATGGTACACAGAAAGGATCTGCAGTAAATATCTAAATGCAGGTGAATGAATAAACATCTGAGGATTGATAATTTGTAGTATTTTAAACTTTATGTACATTAAAGAATCAAATAAATTAAATAGGAAACATTGTGTATATTAGTGTGGAACCTTGATTAGGATGAACCAGCTTTGTTTTGAATTACAGAATCCCTTTACTGTTTTAATGTAGGGCACAAACACCCCCGTGTCTTCAGGGCATGGATGTTATCCGTAGCCTTTCGATGTTTCCTTATTGATATATGTTATTGATTCTGAGCTTCATACTGTGATCGCCCTGCAGGCTCAGATTACTGAGCTTGTTACTGTCAACGCGACAGCACTTTCTCTGTCTCAACCTCCAAACATTTGAGGGACTTGAAATGTATTTGGTAGAAAACATCATTTGTTTTATTGTATGATGAATATAAACAATGGGGACGGGTCTAACTGCAGACTTTCCCCATTGAGGCCCAGTTTGAGTCATGAACCCTGCATCTTATTCATCTATCTGTTCACCAGACTCCTGTCCTGTGTTAATTCTTCCTTTCTTCTGATGTTACAGCAACTGATGAGGGAGCGTCAGCAGATGGCCAGTCGCCCGTTCGCTTCAGTCGCCGTTGCGCTGGATGTCCAAGCCGAGCAGATGGACGTGCTGCTGCAGCCTTTGGTTGACGTGAGTGCTGCGCTTGCATGCTTGCACATACACAGACGAGAGAGGTGCAGTGTAACGATTACTGAGGTTGTTGTTCCTTAGTTTTCCCCTCAAAAGATCACATGACCCCGAAGCTGCCATTTTTTTTCTTACAGGCATCCGTTACAAACAAGTTCTTCTTCTAATATAAAAAGCATCGACGAGACAGCTACATTAATTAGACGTCATTGTGCTGTACCCCTCTTGTCTACTACGTCTACTTGTTTCTTCTCCCCACTTCAATAAGAAGTCTTATATTCTCCCCCCCCGTCCTTTAGAATAATTGTCCACTGCAGTGAGCGCCGGATTCTAACTGAAGATTTCCAATCAATTTAAAATAAAAGAAACACATCTTTAATGAGAAATGATGTCATGAAGCCTGGATTTTTAAAGACTCACCCATGGGTGACCACTGCTTTGAAAACATCATTAAACTAGAGAAGATTTTTGGAGCCGACGTCTTTTACTTCTGGTATTGTTCTTCCTGCAGTTCCAACTTTGTTGCATGTTTGCATTCTGTCACATCCTTCCTCTTGTCTCGCTCATTTGCTGTGTAACCCTGCATGCTCTTAATGCTGTCTGAGTGTTTCTGTGCTGTCCCCTTGCCACCTCTCTCCTTCCGATTTATTCAAATACAAGTAGAAAGAAGAAAAGAAATCAAGCGTCGACCACAGTCTAGGGCTCAATGCCACTTGGGATAAAAGCGTAGCAATACAGAGAGGTACCTCCTCAAATTAACGCCAGACGACCAGCAGTGTTTCCTCAGTCAAGGCCGGGTTCGGTTCACCTGCAGCTGAGAGAAATAAAATCACAGTGGCAAGCAGCAAAGAGGCACTGCATTAGCCATTAGTGTAGTGCTGAGCGGTACTCACCATGCATTACGGCATCGTGAAGGGCAACGTAAAGAGCAGGAGAGGAGAAAAACAATGCTTCTTACCTCTCTGAGTGCACTTTGTGGTGGCACTTTTAAAGCAGCGAGTCGCAGTCTGCATCCGAATAGTTTAAGGAAACCACCGTTTTAATTTTTAACAGCCTTGATCGAAGTCAAGTGTTAATTAGGTACTTGTCACCGGGCCGTGCGTCTGCAGGAGCGCTCCTCCCTTTTCCGACGCCACCAAAGTGCTGCGTTTGTTACAGAGCGCATTAAGGTAGATAGCTTGCGCCCACTGGAGAATACTGCCGTCAACAACGTCCAAGGCTGCTCTGCGAATGATAATCGGGAAACAGCGCCTCCTCCTTCTTCTGTTTCTTGACCCTCGCAAGATGCAGGATGAACCAATAAAAGCTCGACTGTCTGTGCGGCTTTTAATGAAGTTACTTTGACATCATTGTTGCCAAAAGCGGTTGAGTAGATATTCTCATTATTAGAGCGCATCATTCGCCCAGCAAAGCATGCGTTACATAGCAACTTCAGCAAACTTTCTTTCTCCGTAAACATTGCTTAATAGTGTTTTAGGAACATATATGATTGATGACTACCTTTTTATATAATTTGTATGTCTGTATGTAAATCCCGTCTTACTTGCACGTTTGACCACATACAGCTCTGTCGCACGCCTTGGCACCAGCTGAAGGTGAACCGCACCAAACAAACCTCTTTTACAAACGTTAATTGGTCCAGCATCTGGCATCACTTAGCTATTAGAAATGGTTGTTGATGTCGGAGAGGACACTGGTGACAGGCTAGTATTACTGGCTTCATATTTCCGTCAACAGTTCTGTTACTTTCGCTGACTTAATGCAGACAACACGAAAACAGCTTAACACAAACATCGACAACATAAGCTTGAGCTTTCGACCCTAATATTGTTTGGCTTAATCGCATAATTATGCATAATAGTTCAGGATATGTAAAACATTAGCAGAACATTTCCCCGTTGTGAAAGACGTCACAGTATGTACTTACGGAGTGTCTGAAGAAAATGGTCAATGGCGTGATTCAGCACTAAATTGACCACTCACATGAAATCATTAAGAGCCACTTCTCTGAGTGCAATCATCTCACAGCATTAGTTATTCAAATGAGTAGGTTGTTGTCAGGCCGCTGCCGAGCCTGATGATGACTAATCCATTTGAATTAGGTGTGTTCGAGAGAGGGAGACGTCTGAAACATGCGGGGCAGAATCGGAGAACTCCGAGTCGGTACCCGGTCTCTGTCACAAAATCGTTCGGATTGGACTTCGGATGCTATTAGTGACAAAAATGTCAGCAGCTGTTGGCCGGGGAGCGAATCGGGCTCAAACCCTGCTGGGCTAGGCCTCGATGTCACAGATGTCTCCATTCAATACGGCCGGCATTTAACACATGGAACCAATAAGAGGCAGCTAGTGTGATGGATGACACCTGTCAGCAGGGAAAATGAAAGCAGATACCGTGCGTGTGTCTGTGTGTGTGTAACATGTCACACATGCACACACCTGCAGGAATGTCACACATTTCTTCCCACCGAATTAATGAGGAAAGCTTATTTATGATTTTTAAAATTGAAATTAGTATGTTGAAGGGACTTAGTCCGGAGAAGCCATTCAGTTTAAGGGCAGTCCATTTAAAAGCATTTGTTTACCTTGGCTTCGGCTGAGGTTTGCTCTCTCTGTGTGCATTTCCAGTTCCTAAGTGCCGTCCAGTGCTCAGCAGTAAGTAAAGGCAGCAGCCTTTTATTATCGCCCATGTGGCGACCGTAGACCGAAGAATGTCAACGCAATTAGGCGACACGTAGCAATTGCAGGCGAAATAACCGCTGACTGCGTTAAGTGGGCGGGGGTATCGAGTTAAACTAATTTCAGCTTTGAGTGACACATTTGCTTTAACGCACATGCGAAGCACAGGAAACATACCAGGCATCCAGAGCCTGGAATGCCCACAAGTAACCAACTGTCAGAGGCAAAGCAATGGGTGGCGAGCAGGTCACTTTACACGTACACGCAGATTAGGGTTATATATATTTACGGTGCAAAGGCAGAGCAGGTGGTGCGGTGAGAGTGCAGCAGAGTTCATGGGGTTATCCAACTGACTGGTGCAAGGTGGAGACCTTGTTGCTGATCTACACATGGTGCCAGTCACTTGATACGTACGGCAAGAGGAGTAAACAAGTGTAAATACAGTTCATACTTTGTCATACTTTGACTCGACAGGGACTCCTTCTTGTGAATGATCTCTGTGATGTGTAACATCACCCAACCCCACCAACCCCGCCCCCGTTGCAGCTCAGTCATAGGTCAGAGACTTGGATCTACACGATCAGTCAAGACAGCCTCCGTAGTAACAGTACACAGCGACGTCTCAGAAACTTATGTCGCGTCAGCTTAAGTGAAGAGCGAATCGATTCATCGCTTCCGTTTTTATTTACCCTCCGTGTTCATGTTTCTCGGTCGGCAAATAGCCCTCGCAGTTGTTTGATGTAAACATTTTTCACGAGAGTCGCCCCGTAATGGCGGCGTAAACACTGAAGACGGTATGTGTAATAAATGTGACGTGCAGCAGCTGGGCTTTCATGTTTTACAAACCGCACTTTCATCTCGGTGTCACTGATTTGTTGGGAACAGCTGTAATGATGTTTCACCCAGTGATCCATGCAAGGGAAGCTTGCACTGAAACCTCACTGAGTATAACATTAGCACAGCTTACATTAGCTCCTTGTGCATGAATCGGGGTTTATTTAGCCCTTCATTAGAGGAATCACTTGAATGGTCTTGAAATGGCTGGCAATTTAAATTGCCCTTGGCTGTGAGCGGCAGAGAGAATACGTTCCCCTCCGTCGTCGACGTACCTGAGCAGATGCATAATATTGTGATCTGATCATGTGGCTTAATTAAGTCGAGCAACAAAGCACACAAACCATCATATCCAGAGACTGAAACATGTCTTCCGTGTACAGTATGATACACAGAAGATGAATTTGATCTGTGTTTGCAAATCATCAGGATCCTGTAGTTTAGAGGCAACTTAACATAAAGTCTGTAGATGCTTGAGGAGTCTTTGATATGTGAATGAATATTGCTTACATGAACATTAGTCATTATAATATGTAGTCAGTAAAAACTGTGTGATTTTGGGCTTCATGGAATACAAACTTCCTCCTTCCTCCTCTTCATTCCATCTCTCTATTAGTTCCAGCTGATTAGTAAAACAGATGGAAAACAATGGGAGCAAATGCTGACTGCACTGATATGTTGGGTGTATTACTTGTCTCCTGCAACGCCCGTTACCCTGCTAATGTAACACTATAATTTCCCAATTTGGGATCAATGAAGTACATCTATCTAGCTATCTCTCTAGCTGTCTCTCTAGCTGTCTCTCTAGCTGTCTCTAGCTGTCTCTAGCTAGCTCTCGCTAGCTCTAGCTAGCTCTCGCTAGCTCTAGCTAGCTCTAGCTAGCTGTCTCTCTAACTAACTCTCTAGCTGTGTCTCTAGCTAGCTGTCTCTCTAGCTAGCTATTCCTAGCCTCAGCAAATTATTCAAATCCTGCAGCGATGGTGAATAAACATGTTTCATCATGTCTTCAATGGTTTCCATACTAGAAAGTTTAACATGAATTCATCGAACTACTCTTCTTTCTGAACGACCTATCTTAAATGCTTTGTTGTAGTGTTCCCTAAAATATATTTCTATTTATTCATTTTGTGAGGCTAATGATCTAAAAATCACAACACCAGTAAGCTGAAGTCATTTTTGAATCAGGTTTTTGACCTGCATGACAATTATACGAATGCAGTAGCTTATTCAAACCCAAACAGAGAGTGTATTTGGGCAGGACACTGATCTACTAATTACCTACCATTACGAGCTATGTGATTAATAATAAGAAAGTGAAAACACATCACATGTTCCATTATTACAAAAAGGCTCCATAGTGTTTTTTTATTACGTAGAAACGCAGTCGGAATTATGAGTTTAACCAGATGCTTTAAGCCTGCTAACAAAGTAACAGACACTTTGTTGTGGACTATGGCATTTGAAACAGGAAGCTTAATTGGCAGTTGCATGGGAAATTATAGGGCAGATAGGAAGGAGATTGCACTTACTTTTTGACCCCATGCAGCAAAAATGAACTACACTTAATATAGTTAATTTACATTATTATTTTGCAGCTTAAACAGCACTCCCTGCACCCTGTGTACTCAGTACGCTGTATATATTCAGCCGTTTATCAATGCTTGTAAAGTGCTTGTTCAAAACACACACACCATGAACACTGTTCAGTTTCTGCTGTTTACAAACCAACATCTTAACACAACATCGCCGGTCTCACTCGCCGCCTCTCGAATGTTTTAGTGCATTTACTTGTACGTCCCTGTTTTTTCTCCCGTTTGTCTCCTCTCATCACGATTAAGAACCCGGGCCGACACAAAGAAGTCAATTCCAGACATGTCATTATTCCCCAATTTCTATCCCCTCATCCAAAACCTTCTGTGACAGTCATTGTAAGGATGAAATGTTTTTCACGCTTGAGACGGGACTTTCTGGCCATTAACTCTGAGGGAAGGGCTCGCCTCAACACATGGACTTTGTGACGGGGACACACACACAACACGAGTGTTTTTGTTGTCTGAGGACGAGTGCGTCCTGTCTTAGACACAGTGACGACAGCAGTGAACCCATTCGACTTATCTGTCTTTTACACCCAAGTAACCTAAACACTAACTTGATTAGTAAGGCAGAGGTTTGACTTCTAGTTTCATGCCTCCTGTTTGTCACAAATGATTGATTTATATGCTAATTGATAGCTTATATTTACAAAATAATCATTCTTGCCTCGTGGCTCTCCTCAGGGTGCACCCAAACCGGTTGCGATGGAACCATGTTCAGGAGGGAAAGCTGCTGTATTAACTGTCCTCCTGCGTCTGCCGTCTGGGCCCTCAGGCCTGCCTCCACCTGGACAGTCAGGTAACAAAATACACACTTGTAACCAGCGTCGTCAAGTGTTTGGTTTATGGAACAAAGCTGACGGTTAACTTGTGTGAACTGACCCTTTCCTACTGACTCACATGCTTCCCTGTGAATTCGTCCCCTCTTCAGGAATCACCGTTGCCAGTGCGCTGATAGACATTTCCCAGCAGAAACCGGATTTTAAGGAGAAGTCCCAGGCTTTGAAGAACCGAAAGGCCCATCCTCCAGCACACCAAGGCACCTGCGTCTGAACCCCGACCGATGAGGCCTTTGGCTCCCTTTTCTCCATCATCTGAGGGTCACATTGTTCCAGCCTGTCGCAGGTCCCAGTTGGAAGAGGTCCCAGAGACAAGAGATGGCTACATGTAGGAGATATCATTTGCCACTACTCAAGTTGTCACGGATACTTGACGACCCCTTCTTATCTTTCCTGCCCAAAGACTGTTTCTGCATAAAATCAGACTGTGGTCACACGATCAGAAATCCTTCAGCAACAGGCCTTTTCGTACATTTACTGGGCCCTAAGCTACTCCTCTCAGCTCGGGGAGGCATCCAGGTAAAGCTAAGTGTCGACACTAGGAGGAAACCTGCCTGATCGGGGGCGAGCAGTGACATCCGACGCCGATACATCGGAGGATCTCCACCTATTAAAGCTTCGGTTGTTCATGTGTTTTGACACTTTATTGTGCTTTTGCTCAGCATGAGCAAAAAAAAAAGCAAAGTTGTCTGTATATGCATTTATAGATTTGGAAATATCCAGGACATGCTGCCTATTTGTTTTGTCCTTTTTTTTTGTTTGCCAACAAGTGGAATTCTATGGTGCTAAAGCATTTAGTTTTAATGACAAGCCTGAATTTTAACTCAGCATTTGCTGTATAGACTGAATTCATTCTGCCTTCTAACGTGTGGGGGAGTCTGCTGTCGCACCACCTTTGCCATCAGTGATCAGTTTTAAATGTTACATACGCACCATCCAGCCAGCTGAAGCTAAAGTTTGTATAGTCTGTGGAATACGTGTACAAATGCTGCGGGGACACGAGACTGCAATCACTACCAGCAGCATGTGGGCGAGGAGGAGGCACAAACAATCATCACACTGAAGCATGGAAATCCAAACCTAAGACGCATTTTATTATCAAAGTGGAAGATTCCTTTTTTATAAAATCTATCAGTGGGTTCACGGAGGAAGAAGTTACATAAATCAGAGAAGCACTGAACATACTGAATATACGTTTGCTTTACAACTGGGACATTAGGCTGCGGAGTTTCACTTGGATTGGTGTGGTGGGTGGATGCAGTTTAGTAGAAAGACATCTACATACTTAAATTAAACCAGAGACACCGTGCTACACTAGGTGGTGTTTTGTTTTGTTTTTGTACGTTTTTTAAAGATTCCTCTGAAGCCGCGACTTTATTTCGACCTTTGACTACAAGGAGTTACCTTTTTTATAATGCCTTTGCTTTTTGTTTGGAGGAGCGGGGGGCATGTGGAGCTGCAGAGTTTTAAAAGCTGTGGACCGTTTGTAGCCCCGCCTCCACCCTGAGCTGTACAGTGTCTTGCTGGAGTCTTCATCACTCTTCTCTCTCGAGATATCGTGTGCGTCAGGTGTTTATTTACTTTAGGCCTCGTCACATGTTACTATTATATCTATGATTACTTTGTAAGTCTTTTGCTACACTTGTACAAAGAGCATCTTCTGTTCATATTGTTTTGTTTTGATATTTAACAGATTCCTGTGTAATAGCGCATTTAACTCGGTTTTTATTTGTTTACTTCCACGTCACTATTTTTGAATCGTGCATCTTAAAGGACTGTTTGGGCATTGCCTTGCTTTTTTTTTTTTTTTCGTTCTTTGAGAAAGTGGTCATCACGATGCATTTCATAGTACGTCGGACAACGTGTTTCTTATCTTGTGTTTTGTAAAGTGATCCTATAACGGTGTCATTACACAGGAATCAGGGTCTCACTGTTACGTGAAGAAAAAAAAAAAAAGATGAGAAACTGCATATCGGTGATCGTCAGTGTATTTTAAAGATGGACAACATGCCAGAAAATAAAAGAAAGAAAAACGACTGAAACTCATTTGCCGGCTGGAATCTCTTCACATGCTCTCAGTGCGGTCCAGCGTGTTCCTCTGTGTTTCCGTGGGGGAGCTTACATCTCCAGTTTGTAATTGCGTTCTGGTGGCCGCCTCTCAGCGCTGGGTGATCGCCTAAGCTCGAGATAATTATTCCCTCTGAAAGTGGCAGAGAAAGAAGCCAGAAAAACTGAGGCTTCATGCATTTTCGTGACAGTAAGTGTTTTGTTTGTTTTGTTTTTTTAAACGTGGCTAATTATTGTAGAGTTTCCAAAGTTTCATTTTGGGAAGAAAAAAAGTCAAAGAAAGGGCATCAAAACCCAAAAGCAAAGTTTTGCAAACTTACGGTTAATCATTCAAATTTTTGTAAACTATCATCTTTGATATTGAAAGATTCCGCGGCTCCTTGAACGTCAGTGGTGCATTGGTATGAGGATGTAAGGAGAAGGAAGTGAGCTCGCCAAAAGCTCCTCTGGATAATCCTCTCTTATACCCACATGCTTCTTCGCTGCAGGTGCGCTTGGAAGAAAGACGCCGCTTCTACTAAGGAGTCTTCAGATCCGTTGGGAGAGCAAAGACCAAACTTTTTTTTTTGGAGGACACTGCACAGAGATGCATTTATTTATAGTAATCATATTTTATGGTTTAGAAACCTGAGCACCCGCCGTAGTTCAGAACTTGGGATGAATGACACGATCAGAAATGTGCTATAGCACATTGTTAATTTCGGCCAGAACAAAGAAGGAGCGCAGCAGAAGTAATTACCCCTGAAACAAGCCCGCACTTCATATTTCTGAATAACACACATTAATGTTCCAGTTAATCCTCCAAGCAAATGTTTTTCCAATCAATCCATCTTCTTAAATGTTGCAATGAAATTCCTCTTGTGCGCGTTCATTTCCTGCAAGAACAGTCGAACTCCAACGTCAGTCAAGTTGTTTCTTTCCACAAGACTTTTGACTTGTCATTGACGTTCCTTGTGACTTGGCGACACGTATCGTGTTAAGAATCGAACACACGAGACCGGGCGGACTGCCTCAAGGGAAGAAAATAATGTTCAGTGCAAAAATAGGCTGTGATTCACTTATAATGGAAGAGTATGGATTTTTATTCGGAGCTGACGTCTTCCTTATCCACTTCCAGGACATGATGATCAATCTGTCACTCTCAGCATTATAATCAGACCAACCTACCAACTATCCACTGTGTTCCTGATATGCTCTGTAATTTAACAGCTTCCCTGCCTGTTTATTTGCCTTGTTGGATCTTCGAACAGCCTTCTCTGGATTTGACGCTTGCCTGCCTCCCCATCCAATAACCCTTCTGTACCTCTAATGTGTTAATAGACTCATTTAACTGCTTCCAGCTCTGCATCACACATCTGCATTCAGGCACTTCCCATTTATCCCTGTTGACCTTCTTGCACCCGCCATGAAAATAACCGACTTTTATTTTATCCCCTGATAAAAGCCCTCTATTAAACTACGGGAAAGTCATTCAGCCATCTGCATCAATGCGATGCAGGTCTTGATTTACGGCCTCACACGGACATGCAGAGTACAATAGATTGTGCCGTGTTATGTGAGCCTTGCTAAGTGCATGATAAACGACGGGCTGACTATATAAAAAAATATTTTTTTAGTAATGCAAAGTATCCTGCTATAATTTACTAGCCTTAGTTTTGCAAAAGCATTGCCACGGAGGTCCGTCTGCTCATGTTCTAGAAGCCCAGAGGACACTATTGTATAATGTGTTTAACGCCTTTCATACATAATTATTTCCCTGTAATATTATCTCAATCTAAAAACAGTACAAAGTTTCTCCTCACGTGTACTGTCTGCAAATATTAGAAATATAAAACCAGGTTCTGCTAACACCCGGCCTTGCTGTTCTTCATATCATAATTAGATCTAAATCGTTCTCGGGGTTTTTTACCTCTGCCTCACTCGTCTGCACCCGTTGGCACCCTTAAGCTTCCATGTACCGATGGTCATCTGCCGCTTATCAGTGCAACAGACCACTTCATAAACAGAGATTGTTTGCTATCAACAATACATTTATGTGGGTTTAATATGTTTGCATCTATAGATATTATCTGTTATGTATTGGAATTCTCTAATCCACCTGTGGTGGGAGGCACAAACCCTGGAGAGTCGGGACAGACGGTATCTGGTGTCCGACCCAGACTTGAGCTCCACGGAATCCAGCTGTGTATCTACTTGGTTTGAAGGACATTTATCGTTGGCTGTTCTCACTTTCTGCATCAAATCTATACACATCCTGTAATCACATATAAAACATGTGAGTTTGACTTATATGAACTAGCCTAATTTACCCAACAGAATCTGATTTCTCTACTGATTAGTCACTATAGTGCTTGCCATGAAAAAATAGGGGCCCAATGTGGGGCCGCGGGCAACATCTGGCGTGAGCTGCCTTTGTTTTGGTCCATCATGTTGTAGGTCAATCATTGGGCCCAGCGTGATATTAACAGCAAGAGGGGAAATTAATTGTGTCTGTCTATGAGGGTTTGCTGCAGTTCCGTATCAGACCACAGTTTATACAGGGGGCACTGTGGAGTTCCTGTGAACAGAGATCCAAAGACACCAGTTAGCCAGTCAAGTTTTTTACGCAGAATAGTACCGTCACTGTAGCTTTAAGAAGTTGCAGCTGCACCAGATGGTTGAGCTCTTCACCCTGGAGGCAGTAAAAAAGGGACGATACATGAGCCCCGTTATTTCAGTGGGAAAGACCATCCACCCTATACAAAGAGAAAATCATACTAATATGACCTTAAGCCATTAGAAGAGAGACGAGCTGTACTTTTATATTGACTCTGATGTGTTCTGCTTGGAATAAAATTGATACAAGATTGCGCAACTCGTAAGTCACCGGACCGGCCTGCCATCCACAAAGAAAGTACGTAAAACCTGCCTCTTCTGCAATGACTTTAAACTGAGTTTGACAACTCAGATGATGTACCGTGAACCCAAAACCATCCATTCGTGAGACGGTACTCTCATAAACACACTTATAGGAGGTTATCCACACAGGCTGGAGGGAGCCTCACCTGTTCCTCAGACAATGAATCTGCCTCGGTCGTTTAAAGGTAAACTGGAGGAAATTCTCATGCGGGAAGAGTCATTAATGTAATGGGGAACAGCTGGTGTGATACTCTGCAGCTTCACCTCAGCTTGGCCTTGGAGGAAATGGTGCTCTCCGTGGTGCTGAACTCCTGGCTCAACGGCACAGGTTGGAGCTCAGTGTTACTCAGACACTTGACGCTGTAATGTTTAAACCTTTTCAGGCGAATGAAGGGAATACTCGCCATGAGATCTTGTCAAGAAACTGTGATAACCTGAGCAGCTAACTTATGGTTGTAGATTGCACGTGTGCAATACAATGTCCATGACCATCTGAGTCATCAGCTTACTGTTCCATTAAGTCTCAATAGGTTACACAACTGTTATAAATGAATGACACATTCCTTCCTTCGCTGTTCCTCCTGCAGTCTTACTGTAGCATATTAAAGTTATCAGTCACGTCTAAGCTCATAACATCTAATTGGATGACAAATTCTGCTATTAAGACCCGATGGCTTAAGTGATGAAATCCTATCAAAGTAGAGGAACGGGTCAACTTATCCCATAAAAGGTCATCAGCAGCCTCGCTCAACTTCCAGGAATTTAAGCGGTTTCCCATCTTTTCCATCAGGTAGAGCTTATAGTCGCGGCTTCACTGTGCAATCAACCGTCTGCGTCACTCATCTGTGCACCTGCGAGATGTGAGACAACCTGACATTTGGACACAACAACAATAAAAGGACGGTAATAACCTGGAATTACTGCCGCTGCCCTTGTTAATGGGAGAGGTGAAATCCACACAGTCCCGATGTGCCGGGACGACGTTGCTGCAGAGGTCGAAGTTGCAGTAATTAGATGTGATCTCTACCATGCAGCACTGCTGTGATTGAACTGCTTTATCAGTTTCCTCTTTAATCTTTGCCACGGGTGAATATTTGGATCGAGGTGACCTGCGGTGGTTTTATGGAGTCGTGGGAGGGGGGGGGGAGTCGCAAAGCGCCATCTCCCTCCGCAGGGCTTTACAGCGAGGGAACAGTAAAACTGGGGAGCAATAATATTTATCATGGGTTTAATGACAACTATTTGTGTCTCCAGCCTTCAGTCATCTACTATGTGCAGCAAATTAACAGAACAAGTCTGTGGAAACCGTCCGCGGATTAGAACAGTTCTCGAGTTTTCATCGATGATTAACATGCCAGTTATTTTTCACAATTAACTGATGACTGTATTAGTCTAAAAATGTCCACTAATAGTGAACTCTCCCATCATAAGTTGTCAGAGTTCACGGTGTTAATCAGTTGTCTGAACACAATACAAAGACTCAACAGTTTTCAATTTCGTAATGATTTAAAAATGAGGAAAAGCAAAACAAACACATTAGTGTTTAGTTTTTGTCTTGCTAAATTACTAGACGCATTCATTGTGCAGTCATGTGCCGTACATGCACGAGGCTGGATGCACATCCCGGTATGTTTGACCGGTCCATATAAGTTCAGCTGTATTAAAATAAAATCTAAAGGGACAATGGTTGCAAAGGAACTTCACCTACTTGCACAGGAGGACAAACCTGGAGAGTCTTATCAGCAAAGACAAAAGGGTCATTAAAGGACATCCATGCAAGGCGAACAGAAGCTTTTGGGGCTTTCGCAAGACTTTAGACAACCTGTAAGTCATGAAAATACATTGTGAGGTCTAAGATTAGACTGTAATGGCTCAGAAAAGTCTGACGAATCTTGTGGCCCCACAAATAAAACCCTCGCGACTCAGAATGGACCCGGACGGGACACCACAGGTAACTTTAACATGGAAACCACCTGGAGATTAACATCCTGGATGCCAAAGAGAACCTGATGTAGAACAGTTGAAGGCGACCTGATACCAATGAGTCTTACATGGTGAAGGGTGGAGAAGGTATAAGGACCGGCATGAATGGTTTTGTATTGTAAAGCCGCATCCAGAAAACCTTTAAGAAGACGACCAAGTAGGTAAGTAAGATGCAGTAAAAGATCTGAGGGAGCATTTGGGGCTTCTGTCCACGTGTCATTTTCATCTCATGCACAACACGAGGAGGTTATATCGGCCCTTTGGATTCAATGACACGTCTAATAAATCGTATGCTTTCTCTCTCTTGCTCAAGCAGTCCATCATCGTGAGAAGAAAAAAAAACAAAAAACAGGTGGGCCATATTCTTGGCGAGACGCGTCCCCCAGTCCGTCCTCTGTCGGAGCCGCGTCCTTGTCGGCCAGTGTCACTCCCCGCAGGGGCTGATGTGATCTGACTGACAATGGCGGCCGGTCTGCCAGTCGCCGTCGTTACACGGAGCTAAAAAGCACAGCTGAAACCGGCCTCGGGCGCGTTGAGTGGAGAAAACCAGCTTGAGTCACCGTTCACCATTTTTTTTTTTTATTTCAGCTGTTTTTGGCAAAGTCTGAACAGATAACCACATGTTTAAGTTTATTACGGCCGATTGTACAGAGGAGGAGTCTTACGTGAGATGTTGTGTTGCCTGACCAGAAACTGCAGATGTTGATCAGGTATTAACATTTTCAGAAAATGGAAAAGGATGTTTGAAAAACAAGTTTCGCTTCCCGTCAGTCTCTTCAATCGTCTTGCTTAATAAGGGTGTAATTAAGTACATAATAGGTGTTTTCCTCTTTCCCCTTATTTGTATCAGCAGCGACTGCGAGCAATTACTGTCCTCGAGCTTTTGTCTATAATTGGTGTTTGCTCTGCTTGTGGGTACGTACACATCATTACGATTTCAAACCCTCGTACTGTCGCTCTACACCGAGACGCAATGTCATTAAATGAAGAAGAGTCTGGATCAACGAAAGAATAAAACACTTTGTCACAGCCGTTAAAGACATTTACGTCAATTTATAATGTTCTTGTTGCAGATGAAGTTAAAGTAAAGTACCGTCTTAGACGGGGCTCCAGACTGACATCCTATAAGTGAATGTTAACAATCCCAAAATCTTTTAAAATTATATTTAAATGTGTCTCTAAGACTGGTCCAAGCCTTCGTAATGCTCTATTCTTGTTTTAGAAACCAGGTCTGCTTTGATGTCTCGTGCTGAGCGACAGTCTGTCGTTCTCTAAGAGACAGTTTGAAAGAATAAATAAGACTTTATGTATAAACTCTCATCGTCTCGGAGGCGTGAGGCTCCGTCGGTTGTTACCGTCTCCGGGACGCTGTTAGTCTGGAGCCCTGCTGAGATCACATCATGCACCAATAAAACCAATAAAAAAAGAAGAAATCACATGTTTGTTAAGAACCATAAAATCTGTAACACCGGAACACCGGATGAGGCCGAGATGCTCCAGTTACTCTCCGAAAAACAGTACAGACAATATGTTACACGTCCTGTATCGTATGTACACAATGTTCTTTTAGAGGCGATGTAATAAAACCACACGGAACCGTAACACTCAAATCAACCTACAAAAACTGAGCTACCATAGAACCGATCACATAGAGGAGATTTTTTTTTTAAATTTTTTTTGTTTTTTACTTCTGGCTGATATGTTTCCTTCCTTCGAGGATTCTCTAACAAAATGTTACGGGCCTCTAAAACGAATAAGGAACCACCGTCCATGAAGTTTTGCTTATGAAATGTTAAAAGTTCCAAGACGATGAAGAAGCAGATCTCGTCACCTTTTTCTTCCTGTTGAACTAAAGCCGGCTCATTGACGGGACAAACCACGGCACAGTAGCGCAGAGCGGGCTCCGCTTCCTCCTCTTCATCCTCCGAACGCCGGTCCGGCACGTCGGCAGTCCGTCGGACGTGCGCTGATCCCAAACAAGTCCCGGAATATCAGATCACAGGGTTTAACTCCGAAGACGAAGAAAAAAGAGTCTTCCTGTGAATGAGTCTGAAACCCTAAATGCCCCCCTGAGGCGCAGAAAGCAGAGCTCATATCTCCGCTGCAGTTTTCTGAAAGTCTTTTAAAAGTTTTAAACACACAAACAGCACAGAATCAAGCCACGACGCCGATATGGAACCTTTCGTCCGTGATCTCAACGCTCTCGCACCGATTTTGTTTCTCTTCTCATATCAAAAGAAAAATGTGGCAGATGTGTTAAATTAAATGAGTCGATAAGGAAGGTGTGTTGATGGACGGTCCGTTCGTCCTACAACAGCCGGACGCCTTCGAGCTGCAACGGGGCGAAAGCGAAGACGAGCGCGAAGAGCAGGCTGGAGGGGTGTAAGCAGGGGAGGTCGCCCGGGGAGCTTCTGGCGATGGCGTTCGATTCACTGGAGTCCAGCTGATGATTCTAGGAAAGGAAACCAACGTGTTAGTGTTCCATTTAGTGTAAAATACTATTGGAATGGAGCCTTGTTGTGGGTTTCCTCTTATAGCGTGAATGAAGCTTATCTCACCACACACAGAGACGTATCCACCGTCAGGTTTGACACCATTTTTTGGGCCTGGAAAGAAAGAAAAGAAGCATTAAACATTTAAGCATTTCCCCTTTTTTTTCTAAGACTCTCTGAGGGTGAAGCACGACGACTATAAGAACAATAGAACTTTCACTTCCCGACGATCGTTCCCCGGCTTCCACCTGCGTGGACGTCTTTTGTGCGACCCTCCTCCTTCAGCGGCATCAAAGGATGTTTCTGCAGAGCGCTTGTCTCCGCGTTTTGAGATTCCCTTTGTGCGAGCTTGGAGTTTATGACAGTTCAATAACTTTGGAAACTTTTTCCGAGGCTGCTCTGAACCTTTTCAACCACATATAACACACACACACACACACACACGATCACAGATACAGAGCTGGCGTGCAGCAAATGATAAAGTGACTCTACAGTTTGGGGGAACAAAATAAACACTCGTTGTTTTCCTAAGTGGAAATAATTCTAGGAACCAGGACGGTGGAGACGAGTGATTAATTGCTCCGTAGGAGGTCTTTTCCTCCTGGAGACTGTTGCACCGGGGATAAATCATATTATCGCTATTAAAAGCCAAAATGATAGAGTGTCTCGCTTAAAGTGTGTGATATCATCTTACTTAAAACAATACGGCCTCGTAAGATTTATCAGAGGGAAGCAGAAGTCTCAACTGTTTGTTTGTGGAGCCAAGAAGTTCCGAAGGAGCCGGAGTGCGAACAGAAGGAGAACACGTCAGCTACACGTATGTTTAACCATGTTACCTTTCAAAATAAAATACCGATTGTTTCCCATGATTGCATTTGATGTTTCAAATTTAACGACCATTTGCTATCAGATAAATCTTGATCTTTTAGACACAAGCTGAGGTCTCAGGAGAGTCCGAGAGTTCCTGGTGGAACCTTTATTTTATTCATGTAACACGACGTGCGGCAGGAAGACGTTCTTCTGATATGTAACTATTGTTGCAGCTAATATGGATCCAAGTAAACAGAAACCTCAATAACCCCAATCTTTCCTCCACTAAGTCATCCCGGCCTGAGGGACGAAACATTTAGTACACCGTGTCCCGGCGTGCACACACACACACACACACACACACACACACACTCTCTACGGCTGTGGGCCATTTCTGTTGTTACTGTGGCAACCAATTAGCTTTGACATGACAGCTTTGGAAACTCTGACTCCACACTGATGTTTCATCTTTCTGCCCGGGAGGGGGGATTCTGTGCATGCCATCATCACCCCCCCAGCCCCCCACCCCCCCTCCCGATCCATCAAGGTGACAGAGCCTGACGCCTGACACTCAGACCGAAGCTCTGAATAGATACCTGACTGCTACCTGACGTTTGAGTCTAACTGCGGACTGACGTTTTTTTTTTGCAAGATCTTCGAATGGTTGAAGATACTGAGATAAGAGCTTGTTATCAAAATGGAAACAACGCCATGATGCACCAGCGTGTGATTATAGACACCGACCTTATGGAACCGGATGAGTGACGTGCAACAAAACTGCGTTGACATCCATCGTCACGCTGTCCAACCGTGACACAGACGATGATTCGGCTCAGACTACCTCGGCTGCCAGATTAAGGCGGAACTACAAAGCCGCCCTGTTCTGTCTATAGAACGACGAGGCAGAATAACGACTCAACATTCCGGCCTTGAAGAGGTAGAGAGGACTACTGCCATCCGCCTGAGTCATGGTCACGATGTTTGCATGTAATAATCACCTGTAAGGTTCCACAGATGTGATAGCCGGCATCAAGATCCAGTTTGGTCACGTCCGGCAGTGAGTCCAGTGCGTTATTGGTCCTCTCCTTGCCCCTCCGAGTTAAGCTAGGGTCCAGTACAGTCGGCTGAATGGGGGGTTGGGGTTGCCAAACCCCGACATCGGTGCCATTGCCGAATGCCTGGATGGCGTTTCCTGCAGGGAAATAACGTTTTCATTCATTTCAAAGAAGCTGCACCGTCACATAAGCACTCATCTCCCGGTGGACTCACGTAGGCATCGGTTGCCGGTGAACAACTCTGAGAATTTATCGCAGTCCGGCTTGCTGTTCCCGCTGCTGCTGCAGTCGCACCACGGGGACAGGCTGATGCCAAGAGATCGCATGTAGTTGGGGGTCATCACCGTACCTGCAGAACACAAGGAAAGAACATCACCTCAGTCAGAGTCAAATCAATGTTTGAGACGCCCTTACTTATTAGTTGTTGAATTCCTTGCTAATTCCTGTGTGCACAGATAAGTGGTGAAGCCGCGGGGGCCCATTAGAGGCTGTAACGAGAGCGAGGTTGGATATAAACGGTAGATTTAAATATCTGCCTGTTACGTTGGCGATTGCAATCATTCACCGTTCAAATCTCATTACAAAAACTCAGCAGGACGTCATTTAACTTTTCTACTTCATAAGTAAGAAGGATGAGAAGTCGTTGTACTTGCAAGGAACTTTATTTAGTGCATTTCGGAGCCTAAACCTTAATCAGACTACTTACGTATATGAACATCACATGTCAACTCTTGCTTTAATCTCCTCTCTGAGGTTTTCAAAATAAAAGCTGGCTTACAAGCCAAGAAATTGATCGGTTTTCTGAGTCTCAGTCATTAAACTTTGTGAGACTCCGCCCCCTTCAGTGCCTCCCAGGTGAGCCAGACACGAGAGAAACAAGAGTGTCGCCTCGGCGTTGAAACACGGTCATGAAAAGTTCATTATCCCTGGATGCGCTGCATCAAGTAAATCACTGTGCATCCTTCCAAGAAGACGAAAGCGGAGCAGACAAGGGGAAGGATTTTATTTTTGGAACCTTGCCTGAGCCTGCACGTACAAGCTGAGGGAGAGTGTAGCTGAACCAGGAGAGGTTGGTGGAGGAGGAGTATCCTAATGAATATTGATCCAGACAAACATCCATCCACGCTTGTAAAAACCTTTTAACGGCCTAGATTACAAAGTTGATGATTACCTCCGACGAGGTTTTATTTTGGGTTTGTTTGCATGTCTGAGTGTCAGCAGGCTGATTTTCATCATGACACCGTAAACAAATAATTTACATCACTATGTTCAGCCGAGCCTCTCACGACATCTGATAGCAGTTAAAGTCTTCCAGTGATAAGCTGAGTTTCAGAGCCGAACTCTGAATACGCTGCAGAATAACTTACCAACAAGACCTGAGTAAGAAAGCAGACAGTCGGCGTAGTTCTCCCTCAGACAGCCGGATATGGAACGAGGCTCCGGCTGACAGCTGCTAATGAAGTCTGCCAGCCTTGACCTAAAAAACAAAAGGAGACACAAACAGCTTGTTCCCTGACGCTGACGATAGAAATGGAGATTACAGTTGGCGATGGGCTTCAACAGATAAGCAATGAATGGTTTATTAATTTCAAGCCGCAGTCTTTCAAGTATGATAAAAACTGTGCAGGAAAATAAATTAATAATGAATAATAGAAAAGATATTTCTATTGAAGTGATGCAACTTTTAGTAAACTTGTGTATAGACGTCCTAAAGACGTCAGCATCGTGGGCAGTGGTTCTCTACGGCACAGCAGTCGAAATGTTGCATTTAACTTTTATATGTTGGAGAAAGTTCATCTGTGAATGTGACAACTAATTGGACCGCAGCTGCAACTGTCTGGTCTGAACTATGACTATCACAGTGTAACTTGTAGTGTGACTACTGAGTGATTCTGTGGTCCGACAAAGTGAGTCGTCTCTGGCGCCAAGTTGCATCTTCCAATCAAACTTCCATTGGCGTCACATCGTTAATCTGAAGCTGATCGAACTTGGACCCTCAGGATTTGCATCCTCAGATACCCAAAGGACAAAAGACTTGGACGTGGATCAGGGCGACAAACACGTGTAGCTGACATGGATTTCAAACTGACTGACTGTCCTTTAACACTCTGAACGTTCTGTTCTCGTCCTTTAGACTAGAACAGGGGCTGTCTTCTCTAAAAATAGAAACAACGAAATTACCACTTCAACGCTCCCTGAAGATGATAGCTGCCTCGGACGTAACAGCCGCCTTGCTTTTTAAAATCACAGGCAAAGTAAATAGCAATTACATTTACATTGTTCGCAGGTGAAGAGGGGACGTGGTTGTGAAATCAGTTTTTCTTCACGACGGCAGCGGAACACACGAGCAGAAAGAAGAAGGATCGCTGTCTGTGTCTGACCTGCAGATGTAGGTGGTCTTGCATGCGTTCTGGAGAGACAAACAGTTCGGTTTGTCTCTGTCCTCGTAGGAGCAGACGGGTACGATGGTTTGTCGCCTGCGTTCCGTGCACGCCGTCTGATCCCCCGCTGGACAGGAGCAGAACAGCATCCCGTAACTGTATTTAGTTGGAACCTTTGGTTGGAAGAGGAAGCACATAGAAGGAGATGTTATAGGACAGAATTATATCCAGATATCACGTAATATATCTTTAAGTTTTCTCTTTAAGTTGTGTTTAAGCAACTCGAGCGATGTGGAATTGAGATGTGAAGCTCAATGTGAGAGTGATGTTGAAACAGCGACCTTATTTTCGAGTCTTGACACCCGCTGTGATTGTCTGTCGGAGTGCAAACCTGCAGAATCAAACACAGAAAACGAACCTCTCTGAAACGATGAACATGCTCGATTACCTTGTCAAAGAACTGTCGCAGGGCTTTGTGGCATTTGCGCTTGTTGCAGACCTCGGAGGCCGACACCCTGCTGGTGCAGGGGTTGATGTAGGCCGAGCGGTACTTCTTACAGGTGTCGTTCAGGTTGCAGGCCTTGGCAGCGTTCAGGCAGTTGTTCTCCTTCGTAGAGGCCGGCTCAACTAGGAGAGGTGAGACACGTCGGAGAGTTGTGGTTATTGCCGTTACTGTTAATGACCTGCTCCACGACACCTTGACCAACTTCATACAAGACTACCCCTAAGCCCACACTGGAATGGGAGAACTTCTGCCAAAAGAGAAAAACCCAAATCCTCCAGCTATTAGAAATCCATCCCGCTCTCCCTCCTCCGTCCACACACGTGGGCGGCGGTATAACACATACAGCTTGTACCTGCTCACCTCCTGTGCACGGATACTTTGTGTTATTCTTCTTCATCACATCATGTGTTCTTTAATTAAAGGTGATCCCACTCATGCCGTCCACCTAACTGCTCGGTTTCTGTGTGGAAGTCGCTCTGCTGTGCTTCCTCCTGCTGCTCTCTTTCTCTGTAACCAGCAGGTGAACGGCAGACAGACGCCCACCCAGACTTTGTTTGAGGTTCCTTCCTGCTAAAAGGGAGTTTTTCTTCGCCACCTCACCAACTGCTGGCTCACGGCGAAAAAGTTTCGGTCTCTGTGAATTAAGGAGTCCGATCTTCTGCTGCTCTGTATGAAAATCGGTATATTGTTGCACACTGCACATGTAGGATCCAGCTATACACAAGCTTTTGAGTCTGTTTGTGTGCCTGCTGCTGGTTTTCTTCGCCCATCACAGCTCATAAATGCCGCTCAAGGTTATTTGTTTTCTTCAGCCCTTAAAGAAAACAGAACTGCACACCTGCTCAGACGCGGTGCAGCTGCCCTGCCGCCGGCAGCATCAACTCCTGTCACCCATCTTCGCCTTTCCCTCCCAGCAAGCCTCTCCCTCACCCCCCACCCTCATGCAAAGACACTCTGAGGCCAACGTAATGACTCTCACGTCTCGTTTTTTTCTTTTTACTAATTTGTTGTGGTTAAATTCCTCCGTGCTCGGCTGACTCCGGCGCCGTATCACAGAGTGTCTCCTCAGCCTCTGTGGGGGAACTGAACGCCGTAGCTCTGCCTCTTGAGGTGGAATTGAAGCTCGCCACAATCTTTCATGCACCACAGAATGAGCCGTGATTAAATCTGAATACATTCTTGAACCTCGGGTTAATCACACATTACAAAACCCATTACTTACATCTGACAAGTGCATAAAGATGTGATCCTTTAGTGGCTGTTTGTAGGTCGCGGGCCATCGGTCTGACAGTTTATCTCCACTTCGAGGTCCGTCCCTCTCTGGGAAATTGTTTAAGAATCACACCTTTCTTTTTTATTATTTTGAGAATTTCTTATTAAACCATCTTCGTATGTGTGTGTGTTCCATGTTGCAAAGGACTCACACTGTGAGTGTGTGAGGCGGTGAAGCTATAGGTCACAGTGTGACTTCATATAGACAGAACACCCCACGGCAGACGGAAACCTTTTCCATCGGGAGCAGCTTTGCATAATAAGTCTCGTTTTGGATGATATGTTTTCTACTTTTATGGTAATCGCATTACAAACCAAATCCTACTGTCTTTAAGACCCAGGAGGTGTGTTCAGGGTTCCTCCTGGTATTTCATTCTGTGTGTTGCAATTATGATTGTAATCATTAAAAATATATATTTGCTTGTCTTTGCAATACTTTGACTGCGTCAGTGATCAGTTTATTGACCTGTCTTTGTCTAAAATATAATATGTTGTTAAAAGCAAATCCCACTTAGCCTACTTAGGTTTCACCCCCTGAGCAAGACCACCGTGTCGCCATTGAAGTACAAAACGAGCAGCGGATGAGGGGAAAACACTGGAGTGTGACCTCTGGCCTTTAATAAGCCGATACAAAAACCCTCTGAAAGAAATAGGATATTTCTCGGTATAGGTAATGACGGTAACCTCGGGGGCTGTTTTCGCTATTACAGTGCATTTCGAAGATGAGAATGTACAGCTGCTTTGCCCCGACGTACGAAAGGTCAGTGCAAATGAAGTCGTGTGTGCGTCATGTCGGGCTCAGATGCTTTCTATAGTCTTTCAGAGATGCTCGTAGAAGCATGTTAATTGTGTAAACATGCTTGAAATATGGTCCAGAACATATGAATAATGGAATATTATAACAATATATCATATGATAATGAAATATGTCTCCTACTCCACTATGAATTCTCAGTGTTTGTGCACTGGAGGCTTCAGGCTTGTGAGGCTTGTGATGTCACAAACCGTGCTCCTAGGCCACGCCCACAAATCAGATTTTCACTGAGCTCAGAGAGAATTTACACTTTGATCACTGACTTTAAATCATAAACTTAACAGTCCACTTAGTAAGAAAAAAGCGATGGTTGGAGCCTCCTCCCTCCACATATCATCCTTCAACCAAGCTTTGCCAATCAGTTATGGACTCAGATCAAGGACGTTGGCTAATTAGAAATACATGATAGTCCATTCACTCATCATGAATAATCATATAGGGGACATCTGTTCCCTCCCTCCAGCTTTTTATCTTCAGAGTGAAACCATGAACTTCACACAGTAGGTGTGTAGGTGCATGTAGATGAGCGTCTTTACACAACAACAGGTGCACTCCTATAGGTGTACAACAGTCCTGCGTCACTGTATGTTTGTGCACGTGAGTGAAAGCTGACTCATAAAAAAAACAAAAAACAACCAGAATGTCTTACAGAAATCATATCGTGTGTCACATGCAGCCTACCGCGGTTACATTTCCTTATCTCAAAGCCATGATGAGCCATCGCCTGCATCGCTCATGGTTACATATCCACTTTGGCTCCGTGCACACAACATGTCATGGCTAAGCCATTAGGTGCAGTCATCCTGGTGACGAATGTAAACTCTCCAAGACGCTTTACTGAGCTCCCATCTTTCAATAACATTCGTATGTGTCAGAGTGCCAAAGCAC
>CAAKHC010013284.1:0-34623 GCA_901007825.1 Macroramphosus scolopax
AGAACATGCTATCGTTGTCAGGCAGCCCTGATAACAAAATGATTGGTTCATGTATTCACACACACACACACACACACACACACCACACACACACACACACGCACGCGATCTTCAAATATACTTTTGTTATCACCTGTCAGTACTTCAACCCTCGTCACCATCTTCCTCACCCTGTCTATCCTTAACTTCCTCTCCTCAAATCCTGATCGAGCTTCCCCTCCTGCCTTTTCTCTCCACTCTGACCATATCAATATACCTTTCCTCCAAACTTTTAAATCTACTTCTCCTTCCTCCTCTCAGGTCCAGCACACAATGAAGGAGAACCTGGTGGCAATAGAAGAGAACTTTGCTGCACTAGATCAGAGGATGAAAAAGCTGTCCAAATAAACGTCAGCAGAGTTTGGACCTGAACCCGGAGAGTGTAGAAACATGGACAAATAAGAGTTGGCTCGAGAGCACAGAGTGCGGTTGACGTATACCTGTCCTTTCTGGCCTTCCCTCTCTTGCTCTCTTCCTTCGTCTCTGCCTTTTTTTCACTAAGTGGAATGTTGGAAAGATGGAACAAAAAAAAAAAAAAAAAAAAAGACCAAATGTTCTTGTCCACCCTTATTTCCTCTTTGTTTCTCTGAAACACTTGTGTCCACTCTTTACATGCCACTGATTGCAGGCCCCTGTTAAGCTTATTGACTTTAAGGCTGGGTTTCTTTCTTTTTTTTAATTGTTAGTATTGAAGATAGGAAATTATACGATTCCATCTGGAGCTTCACATAAGCACTGGATTTGTACTGTATACTTTGATCAAATCAAATGGGTCACAGTAACGGATAGATAAGAAAGATCTATTGTAGTGTAGCAAGAGCATGTGACAGTGTCAGGGCCAAGTCAGGGAAGGAAAGCTTGTAAATATGCCTGCATACCTTATCTTTTCTTCACACTCAGTCGCTTGTAACTATATTATTATGACTGAGACGAGACGCCACAGACAAACTTTTCATTTGCTTTGTCGTTGCCTACAAGTCAACTGTATTGTACAACTGTGGTCATGGAAACTGATCAATAAAATAAAGTGCGATAAGCTTGACCCCTTCTTTATTACAAGGGTAGATCTTTATCAAGTCTCATGTGTAGCTTCTAGTTAAGAAAAACACATTATTTACAGTATTCCTACAAAATGCTCCCATATCAAGGACATGAGGAATCTTCTTCATTACAAAAAGAAGAGCACTTAAGGTAGTTTGGTATTTCATTGTACATAATGACCACGATACTTCATTATGAAACACTTCGCAGAGACTGGAACATGTAACGCTGTTTATCTAATATATTGTTATACACATTGATGAGCACTAGGTGGCAGCATGGCATTAAAGGTCACAGCTTCATGGAAAACAGTTACTATAAACTACCAAATAAAGTCCAATGGATACATTTTTAGGACATATTTCCCTGTTCTATACAATAATGTTAAATTCTATCTGTGATTCCTGTAAGAATATAACTTTGTAGACCTGCTGGTTTTGAGATGATCCAAACCTTTGAGTCTGCATGACACTCCAGACAATAGAAATATTCAACTATTCTTTTTAAGACTGCCCACTTTGAACTGCAACGTCCCTGGTTCCAGTCAGGCTTTGGACTTTGCCTGTTAACTCTTCCATATCATTTTCTGGCATCAGTCTGTCAACTAACTATAATCATCAATTTATCATCAACCTTTATTTATAACGGGTAGGGCTATTCAGGGCATGCTCTTTTTCAAGGCCGCCCTGTATCAACATAAGAAAACACATACGAATATAAAAGCAACCGAGTTAAAAATACAATTAAAGCAATACTACAAGTAATATAAAGCTCCAAAAATGATCAAGATAAATTGTAAAAATATTCCTTCACGGAATAAAAGGGAAAAATATGTATTCATGCCGTGACCACAACCACAAAGGAAATTGTTAAAAAATGATAAAGCTTCTCATCCAGTATAATCTTACTGGTTTTACACATTCTACCATACTGATATTGTCATTCACAGGGAGGGCACACAATGAATTACTCTGAGGTCAAATTAAATCTGTGCGGCTTAATTTGATTTGTGTAAAGCTTCACAACAAAACCTTGTCCCATGTTTGACATCAGGTGATGGTGTTAGTGGCAGGAAGAGAAGGGGAAAGGATCAGGTTCTTCTGATGAGTCATCCACACACAGCAGCTCCTGTGAGTTAAGTAACTGCTGCTCAAAGCCGCCACAATTGGATCAATAGACGCTGATCGAGTTACCAATATAAATTCATGGCTGAATCGAGCCAATATCTAATTTCACTCAATACAAGACTTAGTAAATGATAAACCTCCATGGGTGACTCTGCGGATTACTCCTTGACTTCAGCCACGAGGGCTGTCCTGACATATCAGGTTGGACTTGCAGGTAATTCGATCCACAGCTCTGATTTAGAAGGGAATTCCCCAGATGAGCACAGAGACATACCGTGTACTGTATAACATGTTATTCTGCATTTGTACTTCTATTTTGGGTGCTGGACTAGGTCAGCACAGCTCCATCTGTTAAGACACATTAGCAAGTGATAAGCTCAAAATATTGTTAAGATCAGCAACAAGTATTATAATTTTACTTTAATACAAAGCTCTCCCCTTGCCATTGGATAAGATGTAGGATAATAGGACATAGAATGACTTCTGGGAAAAGAACCCACATTGAAAAATAGACGATTTTAGTTGTCAGATTTAAATACAAAAAATAAATTCTGCAGGGGGCTTTTAGTAAAATAAATACAGTTAAACTCCAGTCATTCCAAACTTGAACTGCAGTCAGCAGCCCCCACCCAGCTTTACTCCACTGAACAGAGTAAATATTTAACTCCTCCGGCAGCACAGAGCAGCTGAACACAGAAGAGGCTGCAAAATTTCACTTTCTGCTGCTGATAAGGGAAACTAAGGAGAAGCGAAGGATGGAGTCTGAATCGGGAGTGTGTGTCTCTCTCGCAGTAGATCCACCTGTTCAGACAGGCTATTAAAGTTTACTGTCCTACTGTCCCTGCTCCAGGCTGGTTGCAGTCTTTGCCTTTTATTTTCTCCTACCTTATCTTTGACAAACACGCGTCTGTGGCAAGAAATGAAGAAATCATTCCTCCGATATCGATATAACACGGTGATAATAACCCATTCCTGCTCGTGTCCGAGCTAAAGGTCTTTAAAATAGTGTCATATAAGAATCTTAAAAATGAGTAATGGCATTCATATCTGATCAGGGTCTGAAAATTGATTACAATGTCCTAATCAAACCCACAACTAAACTATTAATAGCAATACTAATATTACATTTATTTGGATGCAGAGTAGTCAATTATTAAATATATTAAAAATAAAATGGAGGCAGAACAACAACTGACATCCATCAAAATAAGCACTGGAGAAAAGAAAGCAAATTTCACGGGGGTGTCTACATATGTTTGTCGGATTTCCTGAATGGGCTTGGACAGATTAGCAGCCTGGAGTGTAGCAGACAGAAGGACCAGAGAAGTGGGTGGAGGTAAGCAGAATAAAGTAGGATGGATACCGTTGTGGGGCAGAATGGGGCTTATCGCAAATTTAAAAAGGAAAGACGGAGACAGTGGAGCAGCGAGATGGGAGGCTCAGAGATAAACAGGGTTTAAAAGACTAACGAGATTGTACCAAAGCTCCAAACATAGAAACTGTCAACAAGTGGATGTGACATGTAACTGTTTAATCTGAGTTGGGATTGAGTAGATAATCATTGTTATAAAAAAAAATGAACTTTGAGGGCATAAAAATAAGCTTCACGTGATGCTTGACATCTACTTATGGAGGAGATGATAGATGAGGAAATCTGAGGAAATAAATTGCAAATTGGTTGATGAATGTGCGTCTCCGTCAGGTAACGGCACGGCAATATTGACCTCTGTGAGACGGGCATTGGCAAGAAAGACGAATGCAGCAACAACTGGGACGTAAAGCTGAAAGACAAAGCACTTGTTAGTGAGAATTGTTAGCGGAATTCTTGAAATCTCAACCTTGCGTCAGACTCAGTAACAAATGGCAATTTTTTAAGGACTTTAAATACCAAACACAAAGTAATTTACACAATATTTATTTCACAAGTGGGTCAGCATTCCTGATAAGATGTGGTTTTCCCGTCGCTTGTCAGGGATCCTGGAAAGGATTTGTAACAGAAAGGGCAAGGCAGGAGAGCGAAGGGATTTACTGTATCACCAGGACACATTAACAGCTGTATCGGTTGCTCAGCTGAGAGAGGGGACAAAATTTGACAGCTGGTGTGTGTGTGTGGGTGTTTGTGTGTGAGGGGGAACAGGGTGTGGAGCCCTGACCAAGGGCAGAGGACAGGGAGAAGGGTGTGTGTGTGTGCGTGTGTGGTGGCTGAAAATTCCCCAGATGTCTACTGTTTGTAAAACAAAAGAATCCAATGGTCAGTAGCTGAGTTTTGGAGTATAATAACTCCAAACGTGATCAATCATTTCAATAGATCCCCCCCCCCCCCCCCCCGGTTGAATGCCGGTCACATGTAAACACCACCATCCCTTCTGAATCAGAACTGCAGCATAACAAAGAGCAAACAGAGAAGAATGTCTTACTCATTGCCGTTGTACATTTTTTACCTGTTCAAGTGCGAGTCTGTCATATTACACAGTCTGATTAAGTTACTTGACTGTTTCCTTTTTTTTTAATTGACTAAAATAATATGTGATAACAGTCAGGTGGTGTTTGTCAGTGAGAAATATAAATCTAAAAAAGGAAGAAGTGAATTCAATTGTGAAAAGATTTGTGTAAATCAAAATTGGATACAGCAAGCAAAACACGACACCAATGCTGTGGCCAGTAAAAAACAGAAATACAACCATACTGACTGAATTCATGAGACAATTTGTTTATCATTTTGTTATTTAAAATCTAACAAATAACAACGACTTTATATATAAAAAAAGTACATCTTATCTGATACATATATTTGTGTTATTGTTCATTGTTAAGGTCTACTATGAAACGACAATCGATTAGCAAACAGACTATTGAAAAACTGAACATGATGCAATGTTGGGTTGTAAACCGTGTTTTATAATGAATACAGCTCAGCCTGACAAAATAAACAGACGGCAGGGTTGGAGAGGGCGGGTGGGGAGAAAGTATGCTCAACTACTCAGCAACAGCCACTCAAGTCGTGACGTGTCTCGGTGCTTCCTGCAGCGCTTTAACCCGGGTCCTAGAGACAGTATTTGAGCTTTCTATTCGCTACTTGGCGCTGTTGCTATGGGGCTGTGCATGTTGAGCCGTGCACGTTGCGCCGTGCGCGGAGAAGACTTTTTATGTGTGCTGAGTTTGGGATTAGGGCAGACAAGTGTCAGCAGCGAGGTGAAGAGTGAGCCCACATCCAGAGTGGAACACAACCCGATCATTGTTGTTGTTGACGCTTTGTTTACTTCCTTAACCGCCCGCATCCGTCACTGAGGGACATTTAGTTAGTCGCCGATAGTGACCTCATTGACCTTCTAATCTTTAATCACATCAACTGATCTTTTCATAAAGATTTTCATTGTGCGTTTTATTTGGTGACTTTGTCGATTGTGTTATCACTATATGTCCGCATGACTTCTTTCTTTTTTACAATATAACTTATCACAGGCTATTTATATCTGTTAATATAACAAAGGCACTACAGTGGGTCTAATTGCTTTGTTTTTGTCCATAAATCACATTATAGGTCGAGCTATACAGATTATCTTTTATATCTAGTCTTATAAATGATAGTGACCTCATCTAGATATTGATTTATCACTTAAACATACACCTACATTTCTTTGCAAATAGATCATATATGTTGACAGTGTTTTTTTCATCTAGATATTGATATATCACTGCGCTATAATCCTAAGTTTCTTTGCAAATAGATTTAATATTTTGACAGTGCCTTCTATTTTAATATGGACCACGTCAAGTGCCACTTTTATAGTAAAACATTTCAATTGGGAACTAGCTAGTGAATCATTATAGTGGGTGTAATGATAATGTAAACATG
This sequence comes from Macroramphosus scolopax, assembly GCA_901007825.1. Classification (NCBI taxonomy): domain Eukaryota; kingdom Metazoa; phylum Chordata; class Actinopteri; order Syngnathiformes; family Centriscidae; genus Macroramphosus; species Macroramphosus scolopax. The sequence goes on from CAAKHC010013284.1 coordinate 6,064, forward strand.
CTATTCCCCTGTTATTGTGCATTTACACAGCATGCCAAATAATTTGTTTGGGGCAACGCCTATATAATTCTTCTAAATATATCCTTGCATCTCAGTGATTTACAGTATACAGTCAATATACTAATAACTAATCAAAAAAACAATATGCTAATTGATAGAATGTAATCATAAAACATCATCATGGACAGAATAAAGTTATCTTTATTGCGGACTGATGAAGAATTCAGATGAATTTCATCATTAACAGTTCAAAACATCCGCGGACATCCAAACGGGGACAGTGTGCAGATGGATCACACCCAGCAGGACCGGCACGCGCCACAGACGCTCCACCGGCTCGCGTGTTTTTCATATCTCGCGGAGCTGCGACAGAGCGCGAGCTATGAAGAGACCGACGCCACTGGGCACGTGTGTTCAAAGTATATAACATAATAGCGGACATATTACGGACCATTACCACCAAACCCATGCTGCCACTGACAAAAAGTGTCGCCTTTAGACGGGAAAGGTTATTATTTGTCTTCATCGCAAATTGTCACGCGGTAAACGTAAAAGGGGTGTGTAACGTCAGCAAAACGACAAACTTTAGACAAACACCTGTGATCGAAATCATGTGAAAACAGATGGCAACGCAATTAATAATAATTAAAAAAAAACACGTAACAAGCAAATAACCGGTGATATCCCCGTTTAATCATACAACAGCCCGTAAGAAAATCGATTCAGCCTTTGTGTTCCGGAAGCAAACAATTCTTCGACATTGGATATCCATGCATATATGTATATTTTTAGATTTTTGTTAGAGCCAACACTATTTAATAAAACATGTTCGGATTCTGCTGGTGTTATCCCCAGCTAGAAATTGGTTGCCAAGCATTGCATCATTCCTTTCATGTGACTCCCTTACGCCCCAAATTCGTCCTGGCCGTCTTATGACTGCATCACAACTGCCGCTCGTACAAACTATACAGACAACAGAGAGAACTAGCGAGGGCGCCCAAAGAGCCAGCCCACTGCCCATTCGGCTCTTCTATTGGATGTCGCCAAGGAAAAGATCTTAACTATCTTCTCCCGATTGGACTTTTGAAACGCTCGTCACTGTCATCAGGCTAGGTTGTGTGGAAGCGATCTTCCCATGCATAGTTCGGTTGGCCGCTCGCTCAATATAAACACAGCCGGGAGTTTCCGTAAAATCACATTCAGCCGTCAAGACTGAACAATGGTTAACATGAGCTATCAGCAATTTTTACTAAAGTATCTACATTCAAACTCAAGACAGTCGAGAAGGCGAACGAATAAAAGAAAAAGGGTAAGTGGAGATACTTGACATTCGTATCGGCTTTTAGTTGGTTGAGCGAACTCCCAACGTTACTTAATGGACCTTCTTAGTTATTCGGTGTAACGTTACTGAAAAGGAAAAAAATAGGATTTTAGTCATTGTCATTTTTAGAATAACAGCTGTCTTTCTTCGCCACAGTTAACTGCAAATGACAACTTGTTTTTAGCGTGTCGTCTGCTAAATTGTGCGACTTTAACGTTACAGCTCGGAAGTTTTAATGTGCTGACATTTGAGCGTGTTGAACCTTTTTATAAAACAAGCTCATAGACGTGACAAAATCAGATAGTTAATTGACATTGAATCGTATATGAATGACAGATTTTAACATTACGTTATTCCGACGTCTGGTTTCAAGTCGATACTGATGTAACATTGGTCGTGTTTGGCTGTTACGTTTCCTTTTCTTCCTCATTCATTTAGGGTAAATATTTTACGAATGAATTTATAGATGTCATTTTTTTATTTGCCCTCGTTCCACTCTTTTCCATTCTCCATACGTTTCCTTTTGTTTCGCCCATTCCTTCAGCTGGACTTGCATTTCCATGACGTAATTGTCTTGGCGTACAGTGGACATGAAGCCCTCCCTCCACCCAAAAAACAAAAATAATAAAGAATACGATAAATCTTTCGGATAATTGCGTTTGACAGCAATAATTAGAAAGTTTGAATTACGGATCTAAATTGCTAATGTCCGTAATTTTGTTATTTGACATCGAATTAAAGATTTCCTTATCGTCTTCTAACTTAATAATTAACATCAACGCTACGTCCATGGAGGAAAGCGATTTTATTCCTTTTTTTATTAGCACACAAAAGAGAAGCGGAATTATTTTGTTATCTTAGACTTCAATCGTTTTATACAGGAATTATAGCAGGAAATAAATTATTTTCTTCTCATTCTTGACTAAGACCGCAGCAGATAAGAGACCTGGAGACCAACATCGGGATGTTCCGTCGTTTTTAACCACTTGTTTATCGAGCCCGACGTGTTTTGAGGACCGTAGAAAGCAGGGGGCGCAATAGAGCATTTTGGTCTTTGTTTACAAGATTTAAAGGACAGAGATATTTTCTTTTCTCTATCCTATTTGATCATTTAAATAACAATTCATTTCAATTGTGTTGGTTTATTAGATTTAGCATTTTCCTCTGTTATTAATGTGCCATGTTTTTGTACCTTTTTGCTTCCACACCAAACACATTTCAGCCTTCAGAAGAGACTGACCAAATTCCTTTTTCCTTTCAGAATTGTTTGGACAATCTAGCTCCAACAAATCTGCAGACTTGATTAACAGAGACCAGAGAAGGTAAATCACTCCTCATGTTTGAAATTCTGCACGCAGCATTAATTCTGAATTTATCTAATCAATATGATAGTTCTTATGTTCCATAGTCAATATTCATTATGCATATTTGAATAATTGCTCATTTCAGCACTCATAGAGCAGTACAGTTATCTCCACATTTACTGCCACTGTTATTCTGGTTCATAATTAAGGGGATTAGACAATATACTCCACTTTGGTCCCCTTTGCTTTCTCACGCTGTAAATCATTATACAGATACGTGCTTCTTGCAGTATTCTCTGTAGTGATAAACACCATCCTTTATCCTTGAATACCTGCAGATCATATCTTCTCCAGCAGCAACAAAAAAGGCAGTTATAAGGACACGTCAATCATTTGACCTGTAGCTTTGCCTTTTGTTTTGTTATTTTGTTAACCCTGTGTCTGTGTCTGCTCCGTCAGGTCCAGTGTGAACTGTGTGGCCGAGTATCTGTGCGTTGTGAATTGATTGGTGAGATGACTGCCGAGTGGCTACACCTGCCCCCGCCGTACCCCCCTGGTGTGGGGCCGTTGTGTGGTGCAGAGTTGGAGGCGTGGTATGAGGACCTGCAGGATATTCTTGGCTCTGATACGGGAGGGGCAAAGCTGGCACGTGCCCCGACGTGTACCGAGGTCAGTGTCTTGAAAAATTAAGTTGCTATCACAACCATGATGGATCAGAGTTTAGTTGTGAATTGTTTTGTTTTACTTTTTCAGTGAAAATAAATCAATCTTTTCTTGCACGCTGTTGTGAATTTACTCTTTTTTTACTGTTAAATTTGACTATTTTAGTAGATGTTAACATTTCTGTTTTGTACCTGTAGAAGGAGCCCGAGTTTCTGGATGTTCTGGAGAGTTGTTCTCTGACGTGGTTGACCGATGGAAGCCAGACGTGGGGAGAGGGTGCCCAGAGGGCTACTGAGCAAAGCCATGACAGCCAGCCTCTGCATCACACCTCATCATCATCCTCCTCCTCCTGCATGAGTCCAGCTGTTGCAGAGGACCGGCGGGTAGAGCCTGAGAGTGGGAGAAGTGGAGATCGCTCAATAGGAGGTGGCTCTGACCTGCTGCCTCCAGAGTTTTTTGAGTTGCTGAGTGAAGGAGGAGTGGGAGTGGTTGATCCAAGTGGGGCGGTGATCAGCAGTGGCTATTATTACCACCACCACCAGGCTAATAGTGTCCGTCCAGCGTCTCCCTCAGCCAGTGAGGAAGAACTGCCCTGTGTACCAGATTCTCCATCCTGCTCCTCCTCAGCCTCCCAGTCGCCCTCTCCAAATTGTTCTTCTCCATCCTCACCTGTCTCGTCTCCTTCCATCTACCCATCCTCCCGCCTGGGAAAACGCAGGAGGAGCACCGGCGAGAGGTCCAATGGTGCCTTGTCCTCTTTTGCCTCCTCCACGCAGCGCACTTCCACGTCATATTTGTCTGCCAAAAAGAGTCGCAAAGAAAGAGAGCAGGAGAACGAGAGGAAGGTATCGGAGCTGACGGAGCAGAATGAGCGTTTGAAAGCAGAGATTGAAAGGTTGGGAGAGGAGGTGCAGAGGACACGTAGAGCCCTGATAGAGAGACTTGTCAACACCAGGAAGTGAGGTAATGCAGAGACAGAATGGAAGAAAGTATGACAGGTCCTAAAGAAGTGAGGAATAAGCAATGGTGAGGACATGTGTAATATTGTGGCCATGAAATGCCTCTTAGACTGGAAGGTATGGAAACCAAAGATATTTTCTTTAGGATTTTTTGAAAAAGACAAGGAGCTAAATATGGTTAGAAGGAGGAAAGTGATGGAAGTCAAGACAAGGAAAGGCAGAGAAAGATGGGCTGCAACAGCACTGCGGCAAATAAAAAGACAAAGCATGTAAAGAGGAAAAGAGGGAACAGATAGCTCGTAGTGCAGATCACGCAGAATGCCTAACTTGAGGTTCCACCAGGATGGAGGAACAGTTATGAGCATTTGCCTGTTTGTATGTAGCATAGAAAGGAAGTTAATTCAGAGAGTGCATTTCATTGATCATCTATTCCCACCATATTGCAATAAATTGTAACTCCTACTTTAAGGGCTGCAATCTGGCGAGCAGAGATTATTTGCCCCAATTTGTGGAGAATAAAGGAGCTCAGGAAAAGTTCTGAATGTGCCCCCTTGCAGTGCGAGTATGAGAGAATGATGTTTTTTGGGAGAGAATGATGTTTTTGGGAGAGATTTCATAACCTTTCTTACTTTTTATATCCCATAGCTTGTGTGTTGTATTTTAATACAGCAAGTAGAAACCAGCAATACTTTCTAAGCTGACCTTTTCTATCAAAATGGGAATTGGTGGTAGAATTCTTACAACTTCTAGCCCTAGTTATTATTTTTATATAACTGTAATAAATACAATTGTACTGTAATGGCTGGTACTGTCATATGCCCACTATTATTTTCTTTTTGCAGTCATATAAATTGCTAATTGTAGAATAATTTGCATGGCTTATATCATTGATGGCATCACATACATGTATTTTATTATACCTTTCTTTTATATTTCATTGTAACCCCAATTTTGAAATAAAAGAAAACATTTGCAATATTTCATGTCAAGAGTTTTTATTTTGTTGTTTGACTTTTTAATGACCTGTTTATGAATGATATGGCAGAAAATAGTGTAAACGTATGTTGCAGGAAATAGAGAAAGTAGGATGGGAAGGGTACAATATAGTAAATATTTAGCTGAACTTAATTCATTTCCAGGATTTAAGAGTTTTTTGCAGCGAATAGTAAAAAACAGTTTTCAACAGGATGTAAAAAAACTCATGTTTAAATGCCCAACACACCTTTCGATACTAATATCGTATGCTGCCTCGATCACTGGGAGAGTATAAAAATCGGTTTCTTTTGGTGTAGGGATTTATGAAAAATCCCTCCATTCTGTAGCTGTATTCATTTGACTCCCTTTGTGTGTTTTCGTTTCCCCGCCAGCCTATCCAGCATTTCATTAGTCCTCGGTGCCAATACCACATTGTCTTAGATCCTGTCACGGCTTTGCCTTTAGCTAATACCCTCATCTCTTAGTGTACATCTTGTTCCCATTCTCTGCTATCATACCTCAAACCGTTCTACTCTTCTCTCCCTCTGACACTTTTTTCCCTTGTCTCACTTCTTCTTGCCCTTCTGAGGTGCAGGCTCAGGGCTCTTCCCCTCAGCTAGAGCCAGCTGCTTCTTGAGGTCCAACAATGTAGCCACTTCTGCTGTGATCACAGTCTTTTCTGCCTTCTGGGCTTTGAGGTCTCGCACTTTCTCCCCCTGTGACAGACAACAGGACAGGTTTTAGATTTCTTAGACAATAAATCTTTGTTTTAACACTTTAAATTGCTAATTGTACTTTTCCGTGCCGATTGGAAATACTGTAAATGACGCATTTGATTCCCGATAATTTAACTGGCGGAAGTATAATCTAAAACTTAAAGGTCATAAATGTATATACAAAACAATTTTCATTAATTTCAAATTTTGGAAAATATCCAATTAACCGTGGATTTTAAAATGAGCCGTTATCTTTTTCCGCTGCCTGTAGTTTGTCGCGTGCGGGATTTGATTTTTATTCCTTACCGAGGATGGTATCCACTTCGTTACGTGATTTTAAGAAAATAATTTCAACAAAAAGTAATGAAATTAAAATAATCTAAATAAATAAATTTCATGACAAAACAAATTGTGCTGCACCTGTCAAGTATACTTCTAGTAACAGTTTAATGATCCGAAAATGTCAGGTTAATACATCAACAGCGTGATTCCCCAAGCCAGAGATCTCACCTGCTGAGCCACGGCCACTGTAAGCTGCTTGGCTTTTTCTGGGTTCACTCCGTTCGCCGCCGTCGCCACCTCGGCACCAGCATCAGAGGCTGGCATGGCGGCTGACTGAGCGCTGGCAGCGCTCTGAGACATCGTCTGAGTGTGCAAACAGAAGATAGAGACATTGTGATGGTTATTATTTCCAGAGATTACTTACTTCAAGTCAGACAATAACAGTCATCACTCGAGGTGTCCATGGGATTTAATGCGTCGCTTTCGTATGAATAGACAATGAAACACACTGGACACACAGGGACGGGTGAATATTCAAATATGAGGATGTTAGATGAGCTGCTGAAATTAGTGAAGGCGTGCAATAATCAACATTGACACGGCAGCACCAGTGTGGACTCTTCACACTCGATGGATACCTTTTTTTTCGGCGGTTCATCTTCAGGCTAGAGACAGACAGTCGAGGAGAAGGTTTAGAGAGGGATTATTTTTATCTATACGATGGACGCATAATGAATATGTAGCATTTATTGTGTGTTTGTATAACATTTCAAAAGACACGCACTTCACTGCAATTATGGACAAATTCTTATTCATGACAGCAGTCTGACAGGAGCCTGTGAACACTTATGCATTATCAATTCTTTCTTCTTTCATTATTCATAAACAGTCAACCTATATTACTACAACACCTGACAGATCTCACGCACAGACCATTAGTCATCATAAACATCAAATACCTGCTGTCCACCAAATCGCTTCTTCAAAGCCTCAATCTGGTCCACCTCTAGTTTCTGGAACAACGGACTGACCTGCGAAAAAAGAGGAATAAAATATATATTAAAAAAATACGCACAAATATTAAGAAGTTTGCCATCGAACCTGCAGGATCTATGCTACAAATTTATCAAGTGTGATGTACCGTTACGTTGAAGATAAAGGATGTAGACTGTCACGTTAGGACGCATTCACATGAACATTGTTTCGTTGGTGTAACCTGCTGAAACCTCATTAAGAATCGCAATAACCGAGACGATCGAATGCAGCAGACAGGTCACGGCAATAAGGCCTGAAAGCTCGAGTGGCCTGAGAGAAACTTGCTGAGGCCTAGAAACAATGTCGAGGCCATTGTTCTTAGTGAGTGCACGTGTGTTCACACATGAACATGTCAACTGGAATATTGACAGCTGCATCCCATTGTATCACCGAGTGTCACTTTAGTGGACATTCCACAGGTTCACACATCTGCTAATGTTTGATCTGTTTCTTTTCAGCTCATACTCACGTTGCCGATGCGGTGGCCGGAACTGAGGACACATACAAAGTTGCCAGAGCCTTGCAACATAGTATTGATGCAAGAGTGAGGGGCGTTGAACTGATCCCTGATGGTTTGGCTAACTTTTGGCATGTATGGCAACAGCATCACTGACAGCAAGCAGGCGATATTCACGGACACACCAGTGACTGTGCCGGCACGCTCCCTGAAGAGGAGAAACAGGAAAGCATCCGTGTTACTGATAATGGATCGAACTTTTATAATCTAACAAAAGATTGAGATTTTCATTATTATTCCAGCTTGATTTTATGATTTCGGCAATAAATTAATTTTCTTGTGCTCTTGATTGTGTACGACTGAGTCATTTTCTAAAAGGTCAATCTCTGGTATAATATAAAATGTGAATTTACACTCTCATATATGAAACTCTCAGATGCGTCTAGCCGAGCTCTTCAACACCATCTCACCTTTCCGTGTCGTCTCCCTTGATCTTCTTCCAAGGTTCATTAACTTGAATGTACTGGTTGCCATGGCGAGAAATGTTCAAGATGTGTTTAAGAGCATCACGGATTCTGGTGGAGTATTCAAAAAATTTGGAATTATTTAAAGCCATTGACAAAATGACATTACATTTGGGTAAACATCTGTGACCACAACCAATGAAGCTGTATCCACTCCCATGACATACAGTATTATCTACAAATATGTATTTATCTCTCATGCTGAGACAAAGCCTAACATTGATTTTTTATTATTTTAAATCACAAAAGAAATATATTGAAGACAATAATAATACAAAGTCAGTTAAATGATACATTTCTGTCTACATTACATCATTGTTTTTTTCCCCGCTTGGACTGCTTTAGAGGGCGATGTAATGCAAATGTCTTACTTGACTTTGTCCATGAGCTGGATATACTGCTGCAGCTCCCAGCTCACCAATGCCAGGAGCTTCTTATCATCCTGCTGTAGCTCCATTGCAGGCACAGAGCCATCAAAGAACTTTGTGACAAACATGCCAGCTCTGGAGGATTGAGGGAGTGTGAATAGGAGAAAAAGCAGAAAAGAAATAAAGGTCAGAGAAAAAATGTGTGTGTGAGAGAGAGAGAAAGGCAGCAATAATCAGGAGAAGGGATGCGAGCTAAGAGGACACGTTGCTTGACTTGCTAATCGTTTATAAATTATAGATTTTGTTGCCAGATGTAATGAAGTAGTCTGCTGGTGTAAATTAACACAACAGTTCTGCATCGAGTCTCTTCACTGCTCCTCCATAGCAAATAATTGAAATGAGCTTTGTGCGGACATCAGGGGGATATTCATAGTGACAAAGTTGTCAGGTCTGATGCAACGTACAGATCTATATTTGACTCATCTCTCTCTCTGAGGAAAGTCTGTCAGACCCAAGTGCTTTGACATGAATGCAATATTTACATTGAACAGTCAGCTTAATGTGGGAGTTGCATGGGTTTTTTCCTGATTGGCATTCTTAATTTTTAATTAATTTAATTAATGAAATTGCAGACATGAGGTGGACATTCAGTCTCTAAATGATGTAATGATTTTAGGGCTGGATCCAGGCAAGGACAGCGTTTCTTTTCTGAAGCAGAAACTTTCTACCTCCAACACCTTAGGCTGGATGCAAACTACAAGATATTTTTGAACCAATTAAGCATCAACGTTGCTGCCCCAGACCAATTCTAAAGATCAAGGTACTCTGGAAAAAAAGCTACAGAGAAAATCTTTGATGTGGGATTTAACCCTGATATTTTAAAAATCATTTGAGGCGATGTAATTGGGGCTAAATTACGCCATCCCAAACAAATTTAGAAAACTGGGGTGAATCTCTTGTAATAGTTAGAGCTCTAACAGACTTTTCAACAAGTACAACAATCTGAAATCCTAATTCTTAATTGGACTGGATGACGGTTACGTAGTCAAAATTATGAGCAACTTGGAGTGGATTGCCCTATTTTGTATTCAACCGGTGACTGATCTAATCAAAACAATTCAAATAGAAAGAAGGTTACCTTGGTTATACAATGGGTAAAGTCAGATTCTAAAAAAATGTTACTGACAAAATGATATCATGAACCCCTTTCAAAATCTGAATGAAAATCGGTTCCTCGATGACCAACCTGTTGATGAAGTTGCCCAGGTTGTTGAGCAGCTCGGAGTTGTTCTTCAAGGCCATGTCAGCCCAGGAGAAGGCTGAGTCCTGTCCCTCCGGACGCACATACAGCAGGTAGAACCGCCACACGTCAGATGGGATTCCTGTGTCCTTGGCCATGTCTCCAAACACACCAACACCACGACTCTTGGAGAACTTTGTGTCTTCATAGTTCAGATATTCTGTGGGGAAGAAATTACAGAACAAAAATAGGGCTTTACAGTGTTCTTAAACCACTTTAAAAAGTCAGTTGTGAATCCCAATATGAGTCTAATTATTTCTTAAATACAGATTTGGGTAGACTCCCTCAGTCAAAGTAAGCACTTACCAGTGGCAACCAGGTGGTTGACCATAGTGTAATTGTCCTGAGCACCCAGTAGGGAGCAGGGAAATACCACACTGTGGAACGGAACATTGTCCTTCGCCATGAAGTTGTACAGCTCCACCTGGTGGCAGAAAAATAGACAGTGAGGATGACATCATATTAGATCATCATGAGATCATCCAGTTCAAAGAGGACTTATCAGCTCTACCCAACCCCCATCTCTATCTCCTATCTCTCTGCAAATACAGGCCATCACACAAACTCACACGCACACACACACACACACACACACACACACCTCAATCCTGGGGTTTTATGGAGGGAGATGAGTCAGTGAGAATGGAGGAGACAATTTTCCTTATGAGAGCAAATGGTAGATTTTCTTTTATCAAAAGGGTTTTGAGTCATTTCAATGAATTTGAAGTTAAATAAAGTTCAAATGTAAATGAACAAGTAATATCTAGTCTAATATCTAGCAGACGAGCACTTACAGCTCGACGATTACGGGATGCGGGAGAAGCAGAGTAGTTTCGGTGATATTCAACTCATAAGAAGACACAAATAGTTCCAGACAAGAGCTGACGGGGAAAAATCAACAGCACCATGAACAATAGAAATCACGAAAACTTCAATGCAACTGACAATATTACATCATAGGTAGGCTCGGGTGGTATCAAGGTAATATTGTATACTGGGGTATCTAGAACACCCAAAGACATGATTTTAAATATCATTACAAATGGAGACGCTCCTCTTTCTATTGAACTGATGCCGAGATGCTTTATTTGGTGATGTACTGTAGTTCACAACAAACACCACCAGATGGCAGTCTGGTTGAACAGGCACCTGAGCAGAGGAAGATGGCGATTGGTGCAGATATCGTTACAAGACAAGTAAAAATGAAAAATGCCTTTGTCCCTGTTTGGGAGTAATTCGGGCTTAGTCCTGATGAAAAAAGTTTAGCCACCAAACAGACGAAGCTGTGTGCAATAATGGTCTTACGGAAGTTCTTATTAAAGACGCAAACCTCCACTCACATGGCAAAGAGTACACCAGCATCTCAGCTCTTGTTTTATTTGTTTTGTTTTTTTAAACACAAATACTTTCTTATACCACTGGAATGACATTGACAAATAAAATCCAAACTATCCCACGGACCCAAACCAAACACATATTTATAATAACCAATCATAAATCAGCAGCAGCAGGAAAAAATGTGGGCGGAGTTAGTGAAGCTACAGTGATTAACCTCCTACATCATTCACAGCTGAAGTGCCCTTGAGCAAGTCACCCAACCCCCCAACTGCTCAACGGGCGTCGCTAAAGTGGCAGCCTACTGCTCCTGTGTGTGTGTTTGCATATTCACCCACAGACAGGTTAAATGCAGAGAAGAATTTCCCTTTGAGGGATTAATAAAAGTATACAAAATAAACAAATCGTAAAACAAAACCAATTTTACGTGTATATGCGAGGACTCAGGCTGACGTGATCTGAATCAGCACGAGCATTTCTGTATTTTTGGGTAATGCAGCAAAGGGAGCAAAACAGTAATGTAACCATGTGGAGATGAATGAAGAACCAGCATCTCAGAGTAAGCTTGAGCAATTATTACTATGTTTTACAGTACTGTGTATGGCAACCTGCCTTCAAGACAATCTACCGTGTATATTGTAGCTGAGGGTAGAAAACTGAATGTTTGTTTCATTCATGATGAAAGAGTTAGTGGCTTCCTCTGTTTCACATTAGGTTCCAAGGGAGAACACAGAAGACCAGATGTGACAATTGTAAAGTAAATCAGGCCCCTTCTGCATCGAAGGAAGAAAAGATCTTTGCAAGGCTTGTTTGTCAGGACTCAGCTTGACTCAAGCACTTTGACTATATGAACGATGGTGACGGATGTTACCTGATTAGGATTCTTCCACCACTTTTCCCATTCGTCAGTGTAGTTGGCGGTAATGGAGAGGTATCCAATGGGGGCATCGAACCACACGTAGAACACCTGAAGAGGCAGCAGGAGACTCATGAGTAACACCAGTCACAATTCAGAGATAAAATAAAGAAACAAATCCTAGATTACATAAATGCAGCTGAAGACAGCATATAGTATATCATTAAGTGTTTTGTGGATCAGCATATATTTCAGGAAAAATGTCCATAATGCTGCACAACTAGCTGATAACAATAATGACTTCAATAGCTGATGTCATTTTAAGAAAATGTGTACTAAAAGAAATGGTCAGAGGTCAACATATGACAAGTACTAGCCTCCCAATAATGAACAAGTGTGGTGTATAAGCACTGCGGTATCATCAGTCACTGAAACATTTGTAAACCTTTAGGGGAGTGCAAACTCGGTTTTTATTGTTTAATTAGGAACCTGACCTTTATGTATTAAGTCTGTAGGTGTATTATCTGCTCAGCAGGTAAGGTAGCTGAGCAGTGGGGTTTTTGTTATGTTTCATTAAAGAGGAAAAAAGTGGTGAGGGTATTTTCTTCTACTGCATGAAATACCAAACTAAAGACAAGCAAATATTGTCATACAACAAACACAATTATGATTGAGTCTTTAACAAACGCAGACCTTCTCCTTAAAGTCTTGGTGAGGCACTGGTGTTCCCCACTTCAGGTCCCTGGTGATGCAGCGAGGTTTGAGTCCATCTCTCAGCCAGGAGCGAGTGATCTGTTTGGCATTGACTGTCCAGTCTCCTGAGCTGGTCGACTTCTCCAGCCACTGCTCCAACTGAGTCTCTAACTAAAGGAGAGCATGAAAATGACAACAAAAACATTCAGATGTTTGAACTCTAAACCACAGCTAAAAAGAGAGCGATTTATATAGAAACCTAGTACATGGTTAACCGCCTTCCACAATCGGTTTGACTTTGTGCCGTCTAAACAGGCTAATTATAACTCGATCGGTGAGACAAAACTAGAGAACGAACGACCCAAACCATCAAATGCAGAGTGAAGAGTGAATAAAGTACCTTTGGCAGGTCCAGGAAAAGGTGTTTGGAGGAGCGGATGACTGGGGTCTGTCTGCAGACTTTACACTGGGGGTCCTGAAGGGGAAACACATCAACAAGGATCAACCAAAGTTCGGCTAAATGGTCGTCCACGCTTTGATCCTCACACTATGTACAACCTTCCTGTCAGAACTCACCCTGAGCTCCGGAGCATTGATGAGCCGCCCGCACTTGTCGCACTGGTCACCACGAGCTTCCGGGTAGCTGCAGTGGGGACAGGTGCCTTCTACAAAACGGTCAGCCAGGAAACGCTGACAGTTCTCACAACGTAGTTGCTCCACCGTGTCTTCCAGCAGGAAACCATGTTTGTGGAGTCTCCAGAAAATGTCCTGGGCTATCCTGTATGGATAACAGCAGAAACAGATTGGTTAACGATTCCAACAATGTTCTTATGGACAGGACTGACAAACGTTTTCTTTTAGCTTGGGTAGCCACTGCTTGTTAAGTTTGCTAAATACTAGAAAGAGAAGATGAAGGAGGTTTGTTTTACTGATTCATAAAATGTTGTGATTTTGGTTGGTGGGTTGGTCAATGTCAAATGTTAGACCCTCATCCAAAGCCTTAAATCTGCCTGCTGTTTCCATTTTTTCAAACAATACGGTGCTGGTGCTGGGTGTTTGATGTCTTTTATGCTGTGCTGTAACACAGCCAAAGCTCCAAAACAAGAGTTTTTATCTTAGTGATCCTTTCAATATACAAGCTCAAGGATTTAGGTCTAATCTTTACTACAGAAAGGTGCCTCCTTTTTGTTTCCTATTTCCAGTTGGTAGAACAGGGGATAGATCAGTGGTAGTTGTTGACACAGCTTGTTGTACAGACTTCTCTCCAAAACCCTTTCAGAGGGTAATTGTTACTTTTTGATAGTCGCTACAACACAAGTGTAAATAGGTAAAGCCAGCAAAAAAAAACATCCTACCAGGTCTTATTTCAGCCGGCATGAAAGCAAACAGTTCCTAACAGACATGAGAGCATTGTGCTGCATAATGACAGGCCTCCCACCCATTCATTACTTTAATAGCCTCGAAATAATCCCTTTAGCCTGACTGCAAAATAATGAAAATGTGCAACAAATTCTTTATTTTTTAATAAGACAGTCCCACATTATCAGAACTGTCTGTTTAAATGTAGTTTTATACACAACCCAGAGCTCACCAAACATGTGTTGGATCAGTTGATGAGAGACTGGTGTTACATATATGGTTATATTTCCTACAAACATCCTTCGGGTTAATTTATCATCATTCAATATGCTGACATGTTTTGGCGCAAAGACTTCATCAGAGTGTATATGACAGTAGTAAGCTGCTTTTTTGTGTGACGCATCATGAGATCCTCTGCCCCCCTTCCCCCCACACAATGATCTAAAAATGAAACACCAGAAATTGAATATATAAATTCAAAAGATGTTTAAAATGATATATTCTCTATGTATATTTATCTTGTTTATTTGATCAGAGACGACACACACGCTCAACAACCTCCATGATTAAGTAAGAATTATTATCAAGTAGAATTTATGGTCGAGACGTCAACAAGTATCTACCATAAGCTTTTAGTAATCCGGCGGTGTTATGTAATTCTAGGGTAAATGTAGTAATCATATGCAAAGCTGTTTGACTATTTACATCAAAGCCGAGCAGTGTCAGAAACACATTCATCCCAGGTCGGGACACGGATCTCAAGGTCAGATTGACGTCGTTATTGAAAGACTTTATCTTCAGCATTAATGTTTATCTTTGACTTTTGAAAGACGTATATTGTTTTAAATGTCTCACATACTATTAGCCATAAACAGGCAAAATATTTTGATCTCTTCCCTGCATTTACTCACTCTGTCTGCTTTTCTGTGGTGGTTCTGCCGAAAAAGTCGAAGTCAACCTGGAACCACTCGTAGATGCTGGAGTGAATAGCGTGGTACTTGTCGCAGATCTGCTGAGGTGTCAGGCCTTCTTCTCTGGCTTTGTTTTCTGTGGCTGTGCCGTACTCATCAGTGCCACATATGAACAGCAGGTTCCAGCCTCGCAGACGGGAATACCTTGTATAAGATAGTTGGATTGAGCATGACAAAAGATTAGATATGTGTGTGTGTGTGTATATATATATACATATGAGTTTTAAGTTCTACCGTACCTGGAGAAGACGTCAGCACTGAGGACACAGCCAATGATGTTGCCCAAGTGGGGGACGTTGTTGACGTAGGGCAAGGCACTGGTCACCAGGATGTTTCGCTTGCCCTCCTGTGGCAAACTGAGAAAAGAAAGGAAAATAATTGGCATATCTCATAACCCTTTCCAATAGTGCAGGTTCTCATGGTAGAACGTCTACACAATGCAGCTCAACTCACTCTACTGTTAATGTTGGATGATGCAGTTACACATAGATGATTGTCAGGGTGCTTTTCTTTGGATCTTGTATGAAGATCGCTTGGTAACTGTTCACACAAAACTTCAACAGACCCACTCACTGCACGTCACCGTGACTAAGTGTAGATTAATGTGTGGACTGTGAACCTGCACTTTTAATTACTTACATTGGGTGCTGCCTGTCTGTAGACAAAGGACAGGTGTTTAAACTTTTTCTCCAGGTGAGAAAAGCTGTCTCCATCTCCTCCTCTGAAACCATACGCTCCCCTTCCTCACTCTAAACAAAGCATGAGGATAAAAGACATTGATTGAGGTTTAGTGGGTTAAGTGTTCACCTTTATAAACCGGAATAATGACCTATTGGACACTAACGGTAAGACCTATTCTCTAATTTGAGATTCACACATCCTGCACCTGGTCAAATCTTCCCATGCTTTAACAAGAGAGAGAGAGAAAGATAAAGTGATGTAACTTACACATTTTGCATGTTCTATACCCTGTTAATGTAGCTTCTTTAGAGCTGGGTTAATTCTGCCCTCGAGCCTGAGTCTGCTTTGCAAGAGATTAGTTTGAGAAGTGAATTCAAGCTTTGCAACCATTATACCATTATAGTGCATATATCTATAGCATGAAGAACACAATCCACCTTCCACCTCACAGAGTCTACATGTGTCCTGAGGCATTGCACAAGTGTAATTACCACTGAAGCTTTTCTGTTCAGTAAGAATGCTTGGAAGTCTAATAGTTCTCCTGATGATCTGGCTCGTACCTCAGCAGGGTTGCTGTTGCATGGCTGTGTTTCTCTGCACTGGCTGCGGCTCGGAGGGGCAGGCTGCCTCTGCAAGTAGCTCTTCATGCCCTGCAGGCCTTTTCCCTGCAGCACTTTCTGAGCAGCAGATTTGCAACCCTGCATACCGGCCACATGGTCAAACCAAACCTTTACAGACTTGTGTTCACCTGAAAGAAAGAAAGGGATGGGCACATGGAAGGAAAGAAAACAAACAAGATAAGATTACTTTATTAATTTATAAATGAACAATCAATCCCAGGATGTAACCTAAACAATTCTAAAATCTTAATAGTACCTACCCAGAGCTACTGTAGAGTCAGACAGAACAGGGTACAGCGCAGCCCACAGAACGATGTCAGCAATTGAAGTAACTTCCTGAAACAAAATGATTAAGACATTAGCTTAATTACAATTAATAAGAACCATCTACCTGAACCAACTGTGTCCTTTCCTCTCAGCCAAGTTCAACCACGAGAAAGATTAAAAAAAATGGAATGATTGTTTTGTGAGTGAAGGGTTCAATAAATATGGACTTAATGTGCAGCTGAAACTGCCTCCGTGTCAGCACTATCCCCACACAGTCTTTTCTCCTTCTGTTTTACAAAGGGTTCCTCCAAGCCATGCTGACTATCAGGAGACCTAACAGAACATATTTCTGTACACATGAAATATGCGACAGGCACAGATGAGCTGTTGCCACAGGGGCTGCAAATCCAGAGAAAAGGACCTCCTCTCTGAGCATCACTTGCTCAGCATCACCAGCTGAACAAAGGAAGAGAAGGAAATGATGCTGGAGGAGCCGAATGTGGCACAGAGGAGATGCTAAGTTTAGCTCAGCTGAGAATCCAAACAGGCATTATGAACTTTTGACATGATGTTATATGATATACACTTCCTGAGTGACTGTTTGTGTTTGTCATCTAAATGTGTTCACCGTGTGAATGTCAATTATAGAGACAACCAGAGGGTATTGACGTTTTTACCCCAGTTAGATATGGGGTGGCTGCCTTGCTCAAGCTTTGGTCCAAGTAGCTCAGAGACTTTTGGAGGACCTTGGGGACCTCTGATCCTTTCCCCTGCAGCACTGCCATGTGAAGGGCCTCCAGCAGTGCAGGCTGCATAAATAAGACAAGCAGACATTAATAAGAATTAATGGAATGGCTTCAGATCAAGCAGCAAAGACACAGTAATACGTTTAAATGACTCATTTAAATAACTCTAAACCCTACAAAGACCACACAGATTCCTTAATTTTCTTTTCTGTACATTATTGTTTTGAGAGCATGGTTTTGAATAATTTAGGTGCCTGGATTTATATCCCCTTTGGCAACACAATGAAAAAAAGTAAGCGGAATCTGCAGAGGAAAAAGTACAAAAGTGAGAATTGAAGATCATTAAGTGTTTTATGGAACAGATTAGAATCAAACTGAAGGGTGTTTTGTGAGGAAGAGCTTACCTGAAGATCTGTGGCCTCCCATTCCAGCCACTGATTGGAAATATCACTGCATTCCTGCCCACTTACTTCAAACATGTATCTGAGGTGGCAGAAAATAAAGAGAATCCATGTCAAATAGGTAGAAAGTGATTTATAATTTTGGTCGAGAAGACATGTCTTCTGGTATGTGCCAAACATACAGATCGAAGCTGGAAACAGCTCCAGATTTACGTTAACTGTATCTCAACTTTACAGTATATTTTCAGATTTTGGCGTGCTGTGAAAATTGAGTGAATGTTGTCAAAACAGAAACATGTTCTTCATTCATTCATGGCTGTAAAGGGCAGCCTCCACATTCTTTTTATATCGGTGTTCATTAAAGGGCCAAGCAAGGAGAACTAGAGTTTACTGACCGGCAGATGGCATTGGAGCTGAAAAGTTGCAGTCCAGTAGGAAGGAGCAGCACTGGCAAGGCTGGGCGGCTGAGGAAGGGCACAAGTCTCTCTAAAAACAGACAAACAAGATTTATAAGTTTGTTTGGATAGTATCAATAAAACATACTCAACAGAATAAAAGAATGTTAAGCTGTCCCTGGTCAAGTTGGACTGGATTTGGTTTTCTCTAATACATCTGGTAAGAACCTCATGTCACACGGTGTTACGACGTCTTTGGAAATAAAAAAGAACTTTTTGAATGAGACCTAATTTACTTCGACACATTCTGTGCACAGATTGAAAACGACATTCCTTAATGGAGAACCAGTAACACAAGAATAATCAAATGCATTCAGGATAATCCTCTGCTCAAACTCTGAGCCTGAATACTTATCAGTTACTGGAGCAAAGAGGTCACTCTGAAGGTCAAGGATTTGATCTTATTAATCTGGAATTCATCAGGACTCAGGGCAGATCCGGACATGAGGGGATTCTGAGAATATATTTAAACCGATACCTTCGCCTCAGTTCAATTTGACTCTCAGTCCCAGATAGAAGCACACATCTGGGACCGGGAATGAGGTCTGTCTCACGTCTGAGACAATCAGACCACAAGCCCCAAAGCTAAGACGTTAAACCATTAATATTACCAGAATCAACTTCCTTCACACAACAGCATCTAGATGTTCCACTTTCACTACATTGATGTGAAATAACGTCTCCAAAACAGCATATATGAATAGTACTCTATGCTGATTGGGATTGGAGGCAGAACGATGCACTTTTTAAACATGTTGAAGTTAGCCAAGGGATGATTATTTACATACAAAAAAACTGTTTCATGATAATATTAATGGTTCCAAATTCCAAGGAGGTGTGAGTAATTTGGGCTAAACCCATAAAGATGATTAGTCAGGCTTTCGTTATTACGAATAAAAGTTACGAAATGGTTTCATTGTAAGGGATGGGCAAAAAGGCCATCTTGGATTTTGGGCTTCATTTGTTTCTCTGGATATAACCAAGGCTCTATTTCCTTTTGTTGGAACAAGTTTTTAGGCCTTTGGTTATCTTCCAATGTTTGTTGCTTCATGCAGCTTAACCTGACTGGTAGGAGTGGCAGTGGGCACAAAGTATGCCAGATTCAGTTGACTTGAAACTGCTGCCAAGTTCAAGTCATGCTCATTGCTTTGCAAATAGATTTTCTAATTCCAATAACACATTTATCAAAGATTACATTTGAAATGTGTAATGGCATGAATAAAATGAAGTCTAAAATTGACTTCACATTATGTGGTTAGACTATTTAAAGAAATGTAATGCTAAAACTTGTAATCACACTGAATAGTGTTTGAATACAAGTTTCCTGGTTTAAATCTTAAATGGTACAACTTTGTGAACATGACATGTGTCGGGGCTGTGTTCAATCTACCACTGTAAGACATCGAGAATCGTCCATAGAATGTCATCATGTTATTGATATCAATGGATAGGTTAAAAATGATGTTTGATTGTGTCTCCATGATGCAACCCCACAATTTAACAACGCAATCCAAGTCAACCAGAGCTGGTCCGGGCATTTAGAGTTATACTGTATGTCAACACAGGTAAGAAGCCTGCCTTTCATCGTTAAAATGCAAAACAAAAGCTACATGAAACAGTGATGGACTACAGTACACTTTTCTAGCGGATTCTCAGGTGCAAACACAGGCAATTTAACTATAACGTAGACTTGTCTTCTCTTTCAGAGTCAGGTAGGCTCAGTTGACAGCTGGTTCTAGACCCTTAATACAGCTAGCTTACTTTTCCACAGGCGAAACCACCAGTTACACAACAGAGCAGAAAATTACGTTACTTTTGTCAGACTTTCTTACCTTCATGGTTGACATACTGAACGTCACACTGAACTCCAGTTACTTCTAACGCAGCTAAAACCTTAAGGCAATGTGGGTTGCCTTCACTTACGAAGAGCTTCATCTGGCCGTTGGTAGCTATATTGGGTCTGATGTCTGGCTAAAATAGTGGCAATATTATTACTTTAAAACAAGAAAAGCAGCTGTTGTGTGTCAACTTTGCCGGTGAGTAACGTCCACACTCAACTCACGCTGATGCAAGCGACGCGGGTTCGGTTACAAATGGCGGACTTGTAGTTTCAGAGCGGTTGGTGCGTTGATAACAGGAACAGGAACAACTTTTCATATAAACTACATCTCCCAAAGACCATTTCTCGAGCCTCAGGTAAACTTGCTTCTACTCACACTATAGCACCACCGGGCGGTGTTTTATCACTCTGGCTGCTTGGTTTTATTCTCACTGTAGCACCACCGGGCGGCATTTCTCACTAACATGCCAATACATGCGCACCACAGCGCCGCTTGCTCCTTGATCTGATTGGTTCCGTGTAAAGTCATTTTGCGCGAGTATAGCCAATCTTAACCACCAAACCCATGCAGCGCAAGCTATTTTTTATCCGCTTAAAGAGGCAGGAGACAGCAGCATCATGCACTGAACTGGGCAACTTAGTGCTGAAATACGACTGTTAATCTGTAAAAGTGCAGGCCGGAGCGCTTCCCATTACCTAAATTATGTGAAGTTATTCCTGCAGCGAGAAGAGCGAAGCAAAAATACAGCACTCAGAAAACAGTTGTGAGCTGTCATCACGTCGCAGCAAGGTGAGTGATGTTATGTTCCTAAAATGCAAAAAAATTGATTTCTGCTGCGAAGATTGTTGTGATAGAAAACTCACTGTCTGCAATGAAATGGCACAACATGGTATGACGTATTGCTGTGGGAAAAAAAACTCTTCTGTTGCTCAGAACCTATTTCTTAGTGTATGTCATTAGTCCAACTCTGTGAAACGTCAGTGTTATTGCTTTTAATTATAGATTGGCAGTGACATATAACTTACCACATCTGGTTACAGGTTTGAAAAACCCATAAAAGTTCATGTCACTATACTGAATAAGTAATAATGTCTCATTTCTCCCCATGTATCTAATCACATTTTACTCAAGTCAGCATTGAGGACATTTGTGCTTTTAAAGTTAAGTAGATAAAATGTCAAGACATAATGTGCATGCTTCTATCATAACTTAAAGAAGGCTGTAGGCCAAAGCTGCAATTATTCAGCAACTATTAGGTCACATAACCACAGATAGGTCATATTTGCTGCAATTACTAAAAACAACAAAACTACTTTTTCCAAAACAACTTATTTTTCCACGTTGAAATGTCAAACCACATATATCATATTTTGTCACAACTGCACAAAGTCAACTGCGGCTCTGCAGGAGAACCTCAAAGGGCCAATTTATAGGCCCGACTGCAAGCTTTAATCCTTCAACTTGTAACCATTTCCTGTGGAGGAGTTTTGTTTTGTTCAACCCATCCACCCACACACACAAGACTTAACATCTAATACACCACCTGCGCTATACTTTCTATTACCTAATCCTTTAGATGTTGATGCATTGTGATGGTGCTGACGCAATGACCCCTTTATTTCCTGTGCATAATATGTGATAAGAATTGGCGATCTCAACACCTTGCATATGACGGACCTCTTTACATTTGAATGTTTCCATGAGTGATTTAGCCCTTGTGTGTTTCACAGACAGTGCATGGACGGGTTAACCCAGTCTGAAGACAAACACTATGACTGACGCGTTGCTTTACTGCCTTTCATAATCTTTCTTAAGTCCACGCAAGCAGGAAATTTGTTCCCCTTTTTACGCGAGCCTGTGACGACACATGCTTGAAAGATTATTCTCCAGTTGCAACCCTGCTGATTAAAAGTGCTCTGTACCATGCACAGTATTAGCAACAGGGCTGCAAGTTTACTGTAATTACTGGCGTTCTCCACAGCAGTGTCAAAGAGAGACTTAGAGAATCAAGTGTTTTACATTGTGGTATGTTACCAGTCAGATTATTCTGCAGCTCTGGGATATTTGAACAATCTAGGGAATTGCTCTGTGTGTCTACAGTCTGTTCTTTATCAAAGTTTTTCTCAGAGTGTTTGGTGTGTTTCAGCTCATGCATGCTGTCAGCAAAATTATACTGAAGCAGATAAAGTCTAACAAAAACTCCTCTCACGTAGTTCTCACGAATCTGTACTCAGCAGACCGAGTGCGAGCCACAACATTATTGTGTCACTGCATGATGTATTGTGGCGTACAGTAATTTCCTGTCAATGAAATCCAGTCTCAGTAGACCAAAGTTTCTCAAACTTTGGCAACTATGCTTGTGTCATAAAAAAACGTTTCATGTCTCCGATCTTTCCGTTAATAGTTTTACATTAATAAATAGATAATTAAATAGAATTTATTATATATTCTTAATGTATTGTAGAGATGGGTGATTAACCATATCACAATATTTCATGGTGTTGTTTGCGATATTAACTACATAAACAACAATATGAAAATATTATGATTAAAACACTTTTTTTTGCGACAAATCACATCAGCATGCATCCTGTAGATACTGTAGACATCTGTTGCGATTCTAGTAGGTGGACCTTGCTAAAAGTAATGCAGTCTAATGGATCTACCAGGGCCGTATTTAAACTATATACTTGGGTGGACTTAACCCCCCCCAAACAAAAACAACAAAAAAACAAGGTTGTTAAAGAATAATATACTATTAGACAGTTTTGTAAAAACATTAATAAAAGGTTTATCTCGTGTTGCGTTTCTATTCGGGGGTCTGCTGCATTTACTTTTAGTAACTCACAATGATTTGTGTTTTTCGTTATATGCAGAGGCCATGAAAGTTTAGATGGTGTTATTGTCAAACTCCACTTTGTAATATTAGACAGAATGTTTCGTGTCACCAAGTTCAGAATGGAACAGTGTGCATTAGGGATGAAAAGATTAGTAGATTAATTGTTTAGCTGACCTACTACCCAGAACCACCAGCAGAACCAGTTTTGATCAAGTCATATTATTTTAAGCAAAACAGTGAGTGAATGCAACACATTTTCTGGTGTCAGTTTCTCAAATATGTTGTTTGATCCTTTTTCTCCATCGTGCATCAAATTATATTTGAAACAGAATAAAACAAGTTGTTACTTTTGGCTCTGAGGAGCTGTGATGGCCGGTCATCCATTATTTTTCTGATTTGTATTAGACTACACTGATAAGAAGCAGATTAATCAACAGTTATAAATAAAAGCATCAAAACATTTTGTGTCTGACATGACATGTTCAAACCATCGACATAAATAGAGATGGACGCCATGGCTTTACCAATCAAAAGTGAAGCCAACGGATCTTTATCGCCCCCTGGTGCCTGGTTGGAGTATAGCTCATAAAATTGTCTGTTTCAAAATATAAAAATTTATTTTTCTTCAGGAGGCCAATCAGTCAAATCAGACAGGACTTCAATACTACATTAATCACTGTTGAACAGATTCTGGTTGTAACTGAAGATACAAGTACATCTGTATTCATAATAACCATGTAACCACTGGGAGAAAGGGGCGGCGACTTGTCCACATATAATATACAGTCTATGGTTCTAACTCCTCACTGTAACTTATGTAATGTTCCTTTATTGAACAAATATCCTCTTTAACGCTCTGAAGGCATCAAAGATGTGTCTGCGTGTGTGCCTCTTCTCCTCCTCTGCCATGGGAGGTTTAGCTCCTTGTGCCCCAGTATCAACAGTATCCTGCTCACTTCAGCCGCGCAGCGCTGCTGAAAGTGGGTCTTCGACCTGCCTGATAGCTTTTGACAGCTCACTCTCATCCGCGGTGGATCAATGGAGCTCAGCGCTCATCATTAGAAACATCAATGCACGGCACATTCCCACAGGCTCAGCAGCATCTCGACAGCCCACTCGGTTAACTTAGAGTTGATGTTCTGTGTTATTTGGAAAGATCATTCTTGACCTTTATGTGACATTTTCAACTGAAATCGGATCGCAAAACACAAATAAATAATCAACCTCCAAGCAAAATAAATTCGATAAAAGTAGTCGATATCGCTTGAAATGAAGTATTCCAATACATCACATTCAGTTTGACAGTTGCGGGAGGAAATCAATGCATTGAATTATTATCAAAATAATTCTTAACATATAAATTATTAAACGTGGTTTGACTTTGCTTTTTTACATTTTTGATTTTAAACAAAATCAAAAAATTATTATGTTGTAAAATGAACATATTGAGGAACATTATCTTGGTGAACCGAAATCAGTTTATTTAATTGTTTTAAAAGCACGTTTATGCCACAGTACTAATTTATAAATCAATTTCCGAGGCAGTATTCCTCGTACATGCTTTCCTAAACGAGGAGCTTTCATCATTTATTTATTTAGCTTCTTTTAGTGCGAGAAATAAGCTAAACCTAAACTGAAAGCATGCCGGCTGTTTTCACTTTTCATTTTTCACACGAAATGCATACACTAATTAAGAATGTGATGCTTGAATTAATTCTTTCAAGAGTTTAAAATGCCCCCTGAGCAAACCTGCACTACTTCGCCTCAGTGGGTAACTTTGCCGCGCCTGCTTGTTGTTCATATTCCAACGGAGGAAATGAGAACTCTCTGAAGAAGTTCGCTGCGTGTCGATGCAGCCTGCAGGGTTCATTGTAAACAGAGGCGTTGCGTCAGTAAACGCTTGAAATGATGGCATCACACATATGAAGTGTTGTCATGTGCAACAAGACACAAAAGGCACGCGGAGACACTGGCGGTGGTAGTTGGTCGCAGAGGTTGTTGTCATGATGACAGCAGCGACCCTCAGCCAATGGCTGCTTCACTGTCCTCGTCTGGGTTTTGATTGGTACGCTGACACATCACTTGCACCAACCCTGGAAGAAATCGGCCCACACACACACACACGCGCGCGTGCACACACACACAGATATGCATTCACATACATATTCACACAGGCAGCCAGCCGTCACACTGGGAAACGTAGTGTGTGTTTTAGTGTCTCTCTCTGGTCTAATCATCAATAATGCATGGCTTTGGGAGGATGAAAGGCTGTTTTGGCTCGAGGCATGTGTCTCATATGGAGAGAGACATCAGTGCTAGTAGTTCTAACTGTACATCCACAGACAAAGTGAGCGCTCCGTCTCCTGGCTGAGCTCTCTTCAGCTGAGAGTGGACTGAATTTTAAGTTAAGTGTTTGAATTAGCTCATTAATTAATATCAAGGACGGTATTTTATTTCTAATATCCATTGTCATGGAGTTTATCCTCGACTGAGCTGTGGCTCTGAGGCTGCGGGGTGTCCTCAGAGATGTTACTTGAGATCTTTATTGACTTTTAGTACATTAGTACTGACTCACGTTCACACTAAAAATGCTGATGCAATTAAATAATTGCAAGACGTGTCAGATTATCAGACCTATCCATTCACATTGACACGCCAGCAAGGAGCCAGAGGTCGTATTAGTAACCCTTCGATGGCTGGACGACCACTCTACATTACATACCTCTCCATTATTTGATACCGAATGTGTTTAGGTGCAGCCGTCAAACGAACCGTTTGATTTAAGCATCTAATTTTCAGAACATTTCCAAGATATCCCACCGTGTTACGACTCCTCTTACCCATAAAGTGTGAATATATGATGTAATTATTTGCTCGACGGAGCCTCACCAGACTCAAACAGCCAGTCGACGCCCTGGGACGCGTGTTCGCACGAGAATCAACAGGGTTTGTTGCTCAAGCAGCATCGCACATGTCACAGGGAAGAATCCAGATACGAGCAGTTGTTTGTTGAATCAGCAGTCGGTTTACCTCCAACTGTAGGACGTTTAACTCTTTGCTGACATTAACATGTAATGTAAATACAGTCTATGTGTATGTTTGCAGTCAGGCCGCTGTTAGCGTCTCATGGCTATCAGGGTTAACATCTGTAACAACCGATAAGTAGGAGTGTGTAGTTGTGAGGGCTTCACTCTCCTGTCGGGGTAAACCGAGAGGAGGACGTCCTCCATCAAACAGCAGGGACTGCCGTCTATGATCAAAGATAGAAGGGCGAACAGACCCAGTGCCACAGGGGCCAACCAGGAGGAGACTGCCAAGTTGTACGAGAGACTGGAGGTGCATGTGGACCTCCAGTCACACCCAGTGCAGTGAGCAGCCTTTACAAAGGGAGTCGATCTGGGTTCGGCTTTCACTCCCGATTGTGATGAAGAGCGAAACTGTTGACCGACTTTGAATGTTTACAAACCGCCAGTGACAAATGTTCCTCGTTCCACCTTTAAAATCGATGACTCCCTGAGAGAAAGCCAGTGATCTAAGTAGAGTAGGCTTTCAAACGGTCGGTTGGAACTAGCAGAGTATTTACTCTAATAGCTTTTCAGGCTTTGTTAATTCAACTGAAAATGTTTTGTGCCGCTGGCAAAGCGTCGCACGCTTTGTATTGACGTCTTTTTTTTGGAACACGTTCTGTGCAAACCTAGATTGATGTCTCCTCATAAATCTACAACAGACACAAACAAAAACACACATCATGATCAATTAATATTGTCTCCATTGCTGGTAGATGTGGTGACCGCGGTGTATCGCTATGTCCAATCCCACAGTTGACCAGGCAGCTCTGTGCATGGGTCAGTAACTCAAATCAATCAGCCGGACGAAGCTTGTTGCTTTGTTTTGGTCGGCGCACGAGACCCCTCCTCTGTTTCTGACTCGCTCCTGTTATATTCCTCTTTCTCAAAGTAAAACATTTACTTGCATGAATACGCAAGAAAAAAGCCAGCTGATGCTTTCTGTCTGTATCACTCTCACTGTCACGCTGGCGAGATGGGGGAAGGTCGTGTCAGCAGGGGTTCAATGAGTGGAGGCAGGACCATTTCACTGCATTGGATTAACTCTCAGTGTGTGTCTGTGTGTGTGTGTGCATGAGAGAGAGAGGGGGTTAAAGGGTGAGTGATGTCTTCCATCAAGCGTCAAAGCAGGTAGAAATCCCTCTTCCATGTTAGCTGCAGGCCAGTCCTTTCTAATGTCTGTCTCATCCCGAGAGCTGGTGACCTTGTTTGCATGCTGTAGATACTTCACGATCACGGTGAGTCACTCTTCTTCTTTCCTCGCTCTGTCTCTCTCGCATGCATGCACGCAGTTTTATCCTCTACGTGTCTTCAGCTCAGTCAGACTTGCTTGCTCACACAGTTTGATTTTAGAGTGAAAACACCACTGAGTTTGTGGCATTTTGAATAAATTCTCTTTGTTTTCCTCCATTTTTTCCAATATTTTCTCCTCTATTTTTCCCATTTGTGTTGTTGATACAGCACCATAAGCCCCGGTGCCATCAGCCCTTGGCACAATCAACCATTGCCCCTCAACGCCCTGACAGGGAGCATGTGTCTGTCTCTGACGCCATATGGGCCTCTCTGTATGTTTGGGTGTGTGACGCCAGCGCCGCTCCACTGCCATCTGACCTGCAGATCAAAACACAGTCTGGCCTCTTTTTCCCTTTGTAGCTCCTGATTGTGGACTCTGTTTTGATGCTCTATAATCTCGGAGACGATGAAGCATTCATATTTGTATATACTTTAAATAGGTATTAATATTGCACCTGTATTATTATTACAGGTGCGAGACAGAAACAAGTATAATTTAAATCCTGTGGTGAGAACCAACAACATCTGCTCTGACTTAATATTTGTCTTCTGTTGCACTTTGGGAGACGTTTTAAAGCAGCCAAAGTCTAAATAATACATGCACGTAGAAAGGCTTTTGTGCACGGCTTGATAAACCCTCCTGTGCCTGTATAGATAAACAAAGTGATGCTAACCAGTGACTGTATCTTACTTCAACCCTAGAAATGACACAGCAGCAACCACACAGACTGCGGGACAGAGAGGATGTGACCCAAACTGTGGTTGCACCTTGATGATGTCCGTGTCAATACAGCTTCCTGTTTGCTGACATGACGTGCACATCTGTCACTTGCATGTTCCCCTCTGAGCTCCACTGCAGCGCTCAGGAGTGCTTTCGAGCTTTCATCTCATCAATAATGTATAATTGTCAGAAGGGGGCAACACTGGGTGCAAAGAAGAAGTCTGTACAATTCCAGGGGGGCTTCCAGGGAGGTTGTTTAACACGTCAGGGACGCATAAACATTGTAATATGTGATCTTGATGTATGTGTGAGGCATCTTTTATGCAACGAGCTAACCTTAGCTGTTAGCTTTTAGGCTCCACAGTCACTTCACGCTTCAATATTGGAGCCCCAAATCAACAGGTGATGTCACACAACCTACTGAAAGTCTACGTCAAAATACATCTTCTTCTCTTTTTGTCTGACGCATCAATTGTTTAACACACAAGTTAATCCATTTATTTATAACAGCGT
>CAAKHC010013286.1:0-43440 GCA_901007825.1 Macroramphosus scolopax
CTCTCTCTCTCTCTCTCTCTCTCTCTCTCTCTCTCTCCCTCTCCCGTGCTTTCGGCCCCTCTCACACTCCGTCTCTCTCGCACACACACACACTCACAGCTGTTGTTGTACCATGAAAGAGGACACGGCAGCTTGCACATATTTTTCCGGCTACAAACACACAGCAGTGCATCACCCTCAACTTCCTCGTTGTTAATAAACGAACGGTTCACCGTGTGGTTGGAATGAATTATTCAGTGGTGTTTATGTTGAGCAGGAAATAGGATTTTGAATGCCTCAACAAGTCTGGGTCCGTGTCGAGCAGTCAGGACGACAGAAACCCAGAGGAACCCTTCTGTCTCCGTCCTCGCTTCCCTTCTAGCAGCTACTTCTATTGGTGTGATCTCATTGGGCACGAAGCAACACTGAGAAAACCTTTGTCCTCCTTCACACTGGTTGCTTGTCAACTGACGGGACAGGATCACACATCCAACAGTGAGGAAGAGTTTTTGGAATTATCATTTGCTGTGAATCTTATGGAACTCAATATGGATATGAAATAGGAAACATTTCTGTCAAGGTGCACCATATAAGACTTATTTAACTTGAGCTTTTATTTAGGAGAGGCAAGATGAGAAAGTGGAGAAAGGACAAGAGATATACAGCATATGAGACCAGTTAGCTTTTGGGGGTACTATTTCAGTACTACTTTAATTCAAGTAATTCAGTAATACTTTTCAGGGCTTGAAATTGCGACCACCTCAGTCTGAGACTTCAAAATATATTTGGGAGATTGTTGTGGTGTAGGCGAACGTCACCATCTCGTCTTCTTCACTGGTTGTTGTGTAATTCTAGTACAGTGCCAGAAAGATGTGAGCGCAAAGGTCTTGAAGGGCAAAACATTTCTCTGAGGCTGAGCCCCCCCCGTCCTTAAAGCCTAGTGACGCCCCTGGAGGCACCTATTTACAACTCTGAAGGAGTTCCCTCATGAGTCCAGATCTCAATTTATGGCTTTACTCTCACGATGCTCGTGTAATGGGACTGAGCTGGAGCGCTGCTGCAGTCGTGAACAGGGACAACTCTGCTGGTCCAGATGTGCAGAGATGAACAAGAACAATCTGTACAGACTGAGGCTGTAGTGGCTGCTCCACTAGTGAATCACCGGCGGTGAAAACGTATGCAAACATCAGTTTGTTCACTTTATATTTGTGATTCATTTAGCTCAGTTTGCAGAGATCAATGTCAGAGATGCCACGCTAGATTAAACGCTGTGGAAACCTTTCAAGCCAGGTAAACACTTTTCATCGACACTGTTCAAGATCTCTCTAGCTCACCTGTATCATAAGAAATACGCCGTATACATTACTGACAGCAGGTTCAACCTGAGCCACGTTACACGAGGTTTATTTAAACAATGTTGATGCTGATCTGGCAGCTGCTGTGCCTGATGATGCTGAAAGCTCATTAATTCACAAAGATGTATTTGCCTGCAGGCCCACGGGGCTATCACTTGTCAATACATGTACGTGTCATAAAATGTGAGAACCCCCCTGGACATTATTGTTGCTTGTGTCAGTGTAGCGAGTTGTCATTGCAGTGAGCTGTCAAACTGAGAGCCTGCAGGAATATTGATAGCGTGTGTGTGTGTGTGTGTGTGTGTGTGTGTGTGTGTGTGTGTAATTGGGGGCGAAGCGGGGCCGAGTGATGTGGCACAGAGAGAACAAAAAAAAGTGTTGTCTCAGAAGAACAGCAAACCTCAGGCTGCTTCTCTCACTGTTTTTCTTTTAATCTTTAGGCATGGAAATGTTCATTGACAGAGACGAGGAGCGCCTCAGAGACTGACTGAATCATTTAACACGTCATAATCCAGTCTGATTGGTCCTTAAATAGAGTCCCACAGAGGGGTGGACCACCAAAAAATCATCCAACAAATAACAAAGTCTGCTTTCTGCTGCAGGCTTTTTAATTACCATCAGTGCAGTTGGTGTCTTATCGTGTCATTCAGTGCCACGTATTCACCCTCTGCCCTGTTCTGCATATTCTAATGATCTTATATAGGCTGTGTCTAAAAATAACATGAGCACAATAGAACAACTCATTCCCTATCTTCACCTCCTTTTGGTCTTTCTGATTTGTAATTGCCAGAAAATCCATTAACCACCACACGACTGCCCTCTGCTGGTGGAACGACATATCACAGTGAGCAGGGAGAAAATAAAGACTTCATTCACTCATGGACTTTTATTTTTTCTCTTTATTAATCAAGATCCCATCTTAAATTAATTCTTACACAGTGAGACATACAAACAATATGAACAGTGTGATGATCAGGAAGCTACGACAGTGACATCTGCAGACAAACAAGCCTTCAAGTGGTTTCCAGGTACATTTCAACATTCCAGGCCGAGAGGCAAGAAATGTCAGGTTCAGTCCAAAAAGCCGAACAACAAAAGTATTTGGCTTAAGTGTCCCTAAATAACATGAGTTCCTTATTCTCAGCTCTTGTCTGAGGGAGGCCCAGGGCTTCGTCTTAGACACTGATGTGGTGAGCAGACATGAAACTACAATGAAAGGTTGTGCTTGTTTTGACTTTTATAACAAAGGAGAGCAGTGATTACACAAACAACGACACATAAACAAAGACACCTCCTGCCCTCTTCCTCTGGCCCTGAGCTCTTCATCAGAGCCCTGGGCTGACCCCTGTTGGATGCTGTGTATTGGACATGTTTCTTCTGTGGGTGGTGTTCTGACTGGACTCCTGAGAGAGTTCCTTCTCTTATCAACTCTTTGGCGCCAGTTCTTCTGGCTGGACTTCATACTGCATCATATCTCCAACCCTCCCTTCCTGGTCTCCTCAGGTCCCTCGGCAGCGCAGCCGTCCGACTCCTCCTCAATGGCGATGCGCGTGTCCGCGGAGGAGCACAGGGAGCTGATGCTGCTTTGTTCCGTGCACAGCGCGCACGCAAGCGTGCTCTCGTAGCGGAGATGTCCAAAGTGGTTGCCTTGGCTACCACAGAAAGGCAGGGACGCCGCCTGCACCGAGTGCAGCCCCGACACTGCGGTGGGGAAGGTGAGGCTGTGCTTCTTGGGGAGCGCGCCCCACTCACGCTGCTCCTCCTCGTGCACCAGGCGCGTGAAGATGTTAACCCTCTTCTTCTCCCTCCTCTTGGAGTAGAAGTAGCCTAGCATTATACCGCAGAGGAAGATTCCGTAGAAGGACAATACAATCATTATGTACAAGTACGCGTTCCCGCCGCTCGTGTCCGCCCGGGAGTCCGCGGTGCGCTCCGCGCGCGCGAAGAGGCCTCTGGACGAGTCCGTGGAGTTCTCCAGGTGGTCCATCTTGTCAGGGCAGCCTGTGCAGAGGACCCAGAGAGTGCGCTGCAAACAGAAATAAATCCATAAATACACCAGTCATCGAACTCTGAAGTGTTTCCGCCTCGTGTGATTGAAGATGACGTCTGTGCCATTTGGGTAAAAACTGCTCAAATAATATGGAGAGCAGGAATAGTCATTATAGTGGGATGTAGTAAATAAAAATAAAGAAAAAATATCCCTAACACGAGTTTTGCAGATTCAATTCACTGTTCACAGTTTAGGATTTGTCACAAATCAAAGGGAATTTAAATTAAGGCTCCTTCTCTTACATTTGTATTGAGTCTCAACTTTAAATACATCTTTCAACTTTAGGTCTACTGTTACCACTGTACTATGTTCAAGAAAGGATTTTCCTGTAGTATAAAACGTTGTTAAATAGAAGCACGAACAGATTCCACCACTAATCCCAACTATAAACAACACTGACAATGAATTTATCAACTCACCACACTAAGGAAACAAGTCTCATGTGACGCTTTGCAGCTCTTCTGGAGTTTGGAGGATCCACTAAATGCATGAAGATATTTATACAGGGACCAGGAGTGTCCTGAGTCACGTGACGGGGCCTGATTGTAAGATGAGTCCTGCATGTGGCTCTGGAAGCCCCGAGGGGACGTCGTGTTACAGAGAGCCGAGTGGACTGAGGGTCATTTTACACCCTGCGAGTATCTTGGATTGATTTATTCGTAAAGAAATAGTTTTTGTGTCCAACAGAAAGAGAGGAAAACAGTTTGAAAATTCTTGGAATGTATAAAAGTTAAAGCTGCAGACCTTCTGATTCCTGTCTCAGCCTTTTATTTTCTTCTGGATGACAAAATCTGGAGCTCAACAGTTTCAACCGGCTCATGTTGCAACATGTGTGTGAGCTGGCGACAAGACAAACCGCAATCATCTGATATCTGCTCAGCCTGCATGATGATACCTACAACATACAGACATAACAGTTGAGTCAGTTATAAGCCGTCGGTACATGAGTGACGCCCCACGTCCATGGAAGTAGCTGCATCTACTCTCAGACAGCTGGTTTAGAAGTTAGAAAGATCTATTGACTGCTGTTGACTCAATGAAGGAGTTAATGTCTTTGGTGGTTCAGACATTAATCTGAAGGACGGATGATTGCGGCGGGAAAACCAACAAAAAAAAATAAAATCCTCCTGCGATTAGACCAAACAGAATCTTTATTGACTTGGATTTTCCAGAGGCAAAATTACAAGTAAATAGTCAGATGCACTCATGTTACAAGGCCGGGTCTCCGTTCAGAGAGCGGCTTCAGCTCCCCAACTGCTCATGACCAGAAAACTTTAAATATCATTCGAATAAAAGGCTTTTTCATTACAGTTTTCTTCCTCCGCTGATCACAGCTCCATCAACACACACGGACAAAGAAACCCCCAAAAATCATCAGGAAGCAGAAAGCCGTGACTCAGAATCACAAGAAAAGGCAACAGGTGTCACATTACGAGGACGTTCACGGCCGCCGGGGCGCCGTGCACGGACGTGAAAGGTCACACACTCACACTTGTCATGCAGATGACAAACATTACTCGACAGGGATCATGACGGTCTTATAAAAATAAATGTTAGCAGCACACAGAGTCGTCGCCCAGGTGTTCAACCGGTCCACCCAAACGCACATTGGAGAAGCTTCAATTGGATATTCTCTGTAATCACCTGCTTCATCTGGACAGGAATCAGTTTATATTGCACTATATATCAAATATGGTAATGATTACAAGCAGGTACACTGTGGTCTGTACAGCACATAGAAAAGTAAACTCTGTTACTGTGGACTGAACAGACGGGACAACAATGGATTTAAAAAAATCTCCTAAAAGATCAATCGTATGAGAACGCAGCATCTTCATCAGGCTGCTTCATGAATGCCCTAAAATGACTTTGTCCTTTTTGGATCGAGATGTTTCGATGTCGGGTCAAGTCAAAGTCGGACGGCGGGTGGGCGATAAAATAAACCATCCACACAACTCACAACACGGGAACAAGAAAGTCTCCTGGCCTGCAGGAAAGACGTTTAAAAACAAATAATTTTGGGACTGGGATGATCATTTTTAAGAAAAGATTTGGAATCGAATCGATGTTTCGTGTCATTGATGAACACGAGGCGACACACCTGTCGGGAGCTTCTGCCTGTCCGACTCACACAGGAGTTCAACAGACGACACCAGCTGACACACAGTCTGTTTCATAACTCACATCTGGAGCAATAAAGAGCTCCACAAGGAGGTCACACATCTGGATGAGACGAGGGCGGCAGTGGACGGGGATCGTTCGTGTCATCTTGTTTATCTTTGGCAACAAATTAGAGTAAGAGATGCTTTCACAGTAGAACGGGTTAATGTGTGCACAGTAAAGGAGGAAGATGCAACCCAGACGCTTTTCTGATCACTGTTTTATCTGTAGACGGGGTAGAAGACGGGGGGGCGGGGTCAGGTGTTGGTCTCGTCTGTGCTTTGTCGGACTGTGACTGTGCCGGTCCTTGTCGTCATTTCCCTCCGTACATTCTCTCAATGTCGTCCAGGTAATGTGTTTTCAGCTCCTTGCGTTTCAGCTTGAATGTGTCCGTCACTAATCCCGTCTCGGGGGTCCACAGGTCCGGACTCAGACTGATCTTGCGCGGGATCTCAAACCGCTCCAGCTGAGCTGCGACAGAAGAAGACGAAACATTAACTCAACCCGATAACATTTAAACTCCGGAGCTTCAAACACCAGTTTGATGTCTCCCTACCTGCCAGAGCGGCCTCAGTGATGACCTTAACCACAAGCTCTTCCATGGCTTTGCTGTTGCACAGCTCATCCCACGAGCCGGTGATGCCATACTGGTTGGCCAGAGCCAGCAACTGCTTCTGATTGGGCACCACAAAGCCAATCACATATGTCTCATCGCTGCAGGAGGAGAGGAGGAGAGGGATGTCAGAGGCGAAGAAAAACAGCGTCTGCATTCTAGCAACTGGACCAAATAAGGTGACGGAGCACAAGCATGGTGATGCATGTGCAGTAAATTGGAGAAACCATTTATCATTTCTTCACCATGTGAGACATCTGCCCTCACATGGATATGAAAACATTACGGAAACTTCACGGAGGGAAATGCAATGCAAATACTATCTGTTAGGAATTAAATACATTTATTCAAAATGCAGCATTTTGTTCAGATTCTGTTCAACAATATGTCGAATGTGTTTGAAATTCTTTCAACCACCTTTAAAATCAGTTGTTATTTAAGTGTTTGTGCAAAGCAGCTGACGTGGAAGAAAACTGACCAGGAATCAATAAAGAGTCGGACAGTTAAAGGAAACGGTGGCTTTGATATCAATAAGGTCATATTAATATCTATCCTACAGTAAAAGTATTAAATATATTAACTTTGGTATTCGGCCAAGCTCGATAAATTTAGGTTTTGTTAGCGTCTTATCAGAGTCGTTAACATTAAGTCCAAAAGATCAAGTTTTATTAGTTGATTATTAAGCCACTAGGGGGCAGAAAATCACACGTACTATCGTCCCCTGATGAAGTTTATATTGCCAACAAGTTAGCAAACAATTACAATCCAGCGTTAGCATTCATAACTCTGTCCACTAGAGGAGCCGTAAGCCAGGAGTTTATAACCCCCGACTTTCTCCTTCTCTCATTGGTTAGAAAAAAAACATATGCAAGAACTTACGTAGTGCAGCTTTAAGTAGCAGAGATAAAGACTAGCTAGCACTGCGTCCTTACATCCCTCTATTTCAGGATATGCATGATGTTGTAGCCTTTTGATGGATGTAATCACGTTGAATGTCACGTTGTTGATGCACTCAAACACACCTGTTGGCGTAGGCACAGATGTTGTCCACCAGAGGACAATTCTTCAACATGGCCTCCACCTTCCCCAAGGACACGTACTCTCCTGCCTGCAGCTTCACCAAGTCTTTCCTACGATCTGGAACAGAGTAGACAGCTGCTTGTAACAACATGTGTTTGTCAACGTGCACCTCTATAAATGTGAGTGTGTGTGTGTGTGTGGGAGGATGCCGAGGGGGGAAATGACTCATAATTCATTGAAGTCTGTATATCTGACTGGTGTCGTCTAGATCAGAGATTCTCAAAGTGGGAGGCAGCCTCCCCGGGCCGCTCGGAGCAGTTTCAGGGGAGATGAAAGAACATTACTTTGGTTTTGAGGTTAAAGACGGTTGAACTTCAGAGACAAAACTAATAAATCCTCCAGGACAGACCTGTTTTACTTATGTGTGAAGTCTGAAGTTACATCAAGCAGCAACGTTTGCTGAGTAGTCGAGAGTCTATGAGATCAAATAATATGAGCATGATCCCGTATGCATCCAGGGATGTAAAAAACAAGCAAGTCATCTAAGGGGGGGAGGGGGTGACTTACTCCAAGCTTTATCTAAGGAGAGGACCACGGTCTCACACTTTGAAATCCCCGATCTAGATTTAACCATCACCCATTCGTCCTCGTGTCCTCACCAATTATCTTGAGGCACCCGTCTTCATGGAACTCCCCGATGTCTCCTGTGCAGAACCAGCGCTGGCCGTTCTCGTCCTCAAAGAACTCGCTCTGGTTTTTCACCTCCTTCTTGTAGTATCCCATGGTTACGTTGGGTCCTCCAATCAGAATCTCCCCCCGAGGATGCGGCTTGTCGGTGCTCCAGTAACCACCTGAGAGCGGAGGCGTAACGTCACTTGATCGTAAATGCAGAACAATTACTTTAAATGATATTTCCGCTCTGCGAGGAGAGCAAGCATCGATCTGGACTTGATAAGAATCATTCACAGCGTAATAAAGGTGATTTATTAGACCTCACTGAGGTCTGAGCGGGTGAATGAAAACGGAGATTTGATTGAGAATCTGAAAGTGTGTACTTTTGTAAATAAGATGAGTGTGTGTGTGTGTGTGTGTGTGTGTGTGTGTGTGTGTGTGTGTGTGTGTGTGTGTGTGTGTGTGTGTGTCTCAATCCCACTCACCCTCCTCCCAGTCTTTGAGCTTGATCTCACAGCAAATCAGTGGCCCCCCGACTCTCCCGGTACTGTAATCCCACACTGGAACAGAGACAACACATGGTCAGGAAGCAGGCCAGCATGAAGGCACGTAATTTATTACCATAGCAACGCAACCCCACTTGCTCCCTCGCCATGGAAACCCCGTCCCGAAGGACCGTCCACAAAACAGTGTTTTCCTGCTCTAAACAACCACAGTGGTGAGTGATGGGCAGCAGGCTGGTTTAGTCTGCAAGGGAATATTTCCATGTTTTAACGAATGCGATGCCGAAGAACCGACGGACGTCACCGCCCTGCAGAATGTAGAGCAGGTACGAGTGGCAGTCAATCATTCCCCTGCTTACATGAAAGCGTATGTCTTGTATTCATTTTATAAACTGTTCACATCATTAAGACTCAATAAAACGGGCCAATAACTTCCGGCCAACTCGGGTTCTCTGAGTACAAAGATTGCTGATGTTGATTTTTCCACGCCGCTCTCTTGAATCTTGATTTTCAAAGGCTGCACTCCCACATCTTACTCACACTATATCTCCTGATCATTTTCCTCTCGTATCCCTGTGGTGCAGCACTCATCGTGTTCTCCCACGTTTCTTTGAGTCTGAAACTTCCTAAAGTTATAAATTATTACGTTGCTAATAGCTTGAATTGAATAAGATCAACAAACCCTCCTCGGTACGAACTGTCCTCTCACATGACGTAGAACTACAACGTGTCCTCACATTCACTCTGTTAAAGGACCTCTTGGCAGTTGGAGGTCAACAAGTCATTTCTAATCAGATTTCACAGAACTTTGGTTCAATATTCAGTTTGGATTTAATTTGTAACACACAGTAAATGTACTGTTTCTCCCTTCATGACTTGTTCCGTGTTTGCTCACGCTCGCTGATGGTGCCGGCGCCGCAGGTCTCTGTCAGGCCGTACCCCTGACCCACCGGGCAGCAGAGACACACATTCATGAAGCGCTGTGTGGCGGGGGAGAGCGGCGCTCCGCCGGACAGCAGGACCCGCGTCTGACCACCAAGCAGACAGCGAATCTTCTTGAAGACAAACCTGGAAGATGAAGGGAGTTTAGTTATCGGGGGGTTGGAGAGTGAGCAGGTTGAATGTACATATGAGGATGAAGAAGCTCTTCTTCATACCTGTCACACAGAGGTGTGCTGTAACCTTTGGCGAGCTGCTCCACTTTGTAGTTGTACGCGAGAATGAAGAGCGTTCTCTGGATGCTGTTCATCTCCTCGACCTTGGTCATCACGTTCTTATAGATACGATCCATGATCTCCTGCAGCCAGGAGACGGATCAGGGATGGAGGGGAGATAAACATGAGGACATATTATATTTAGACAAGCTTCCATTCGAATCCGGGGGCAGTTACATTCATTCATTGGGGACAGACGGTGTGTATTGTGTGTATTTATCACAAAAATGCCTGCAAGTAACTATTGTGGATGGTATTTCTATACGTTCTTATGTGAAGCCATTTATGCTTCCCCCAGCCCATGTTGATCTGGGAGCTTTTAATTGGGAATAAAAAGTCGATAAGAAAACGTGTGGGTGTGTACGCTGTGTGTTTGTGCGTTTGAATGTGAGACAGTGGGACAGGAAGTGGACACAGGACTCGAGCAGCAGCCTGTTGTCATATCACAGCAAACAATTTGTATGTGTGTGTGTATGAGTGCTTTCGTGGGGAGGACCACATGGGGCTTTCTCACGTTCTGTTCACAGCTGTGAATGGTTCCAGACACTGGGGCCCTTTGCCCTTTACGCTAGGACCACTGGGAGATGGGGGGGTGGGGGGTTATGTGTGGTGTGGCTGGGGCTCATGGTGAGATAGAGGGAGAATACAGCAGGGAAGACCTATTGCGTGCAACAAGCTGGTGTGTAGCGATTGAATCATAGTTTGTTGTGACAACTTCTCCATGTTAAAAATCTCCATCTATGCACCATCACATGTTGGGTTTTAAAAATGTGCACGGGTTTGGACATGAGTCACAACACAGGCTTTCATTAGATGAGTATCTCTGCTTCCCTGGACGGTGGTAATGTAATATATAGAGCTAACAATGTTCATGTTTACACATCCTTTTGTATATCAGGGTTGCAGGGCTGGCTGGTAATTCTCTGCAGGTCCGACCCTTTAAACATATTGATTTGAGACATCGATGGCTGTGTGATCACCATGTTAAAGCACATTACTGGGACACACACATTTTTGCTTTTGCACCAAAACAGCAGCGTCAGGTTTGGAGATCAGCTTGACGTCTTAATCCCTGAAATGGATTAATCCTTAACACCCACTTCAAAGAAGAGCAAGACTTGCCAAACCTCAAGTACGTCACTTTAGCCCCCGTTGGTGTCTAACAATCCAGTTTATAATTATAAATAGAGGAGCTTCATCCAGCGGTGGGAGGCAGAGAGAGATTACGTCACATTCACAGACACATCCAGCAGATCGGGGCCTGCGGGGAATATCATCTGACGCCAGATGAGCCCAAAGTCAAACTGATGGCATTTCATGAAATATAGAGCAAAGGACGTGTGATGCAATGACACTGTTTACGTTCAGGCTTCACAAACTTTAGTAAACAACACACAGCGTTGTACTCTCCGTGCCGAGCTGACGTACCGGGACAGCCGCCATCAGGGTGGGCTTCAGGACGCTGGTGTCTCCCTTGCTGCCCTCCTTGATCTTGGCTGACTGTGAGTGGAGAGAAAGAAGCAGCGTCACAAAGATGTCAGGATACATTTTAATCTACACAACTCAAGGTTTAATTATAATGATGCTTCTGTTCTGCGTGCTACACATTTCTTAAAGTCCGGAGCACACATCCTGGTGGACGATTGGTCTGAGTTGTACTGCACCTGGTCAGCCAGGGTCAGAGGTGAAGAGTAACCGATCCGACAGCCGTGAGAAACACACACGAGCTCGGCGCTCAGCTCCAGAACGTGAGCCAGAGGCAGGTAGCCGATGTAGGTGTCGTCCTCACTGCGGACACAAAGACACTCAGCTCTCAAAACAATCTGTGCACATGAAGTAAAGCACCATACATGTAGTGTCTTAAATAATCCGTTCCAGTGTAACTAACGTGATCTCTTGGATTGGGATTGTAATCTGTGCATCAGACAGATTCTCTGTTGGCCTAATACATTTTTTCTTTTGCTTGAATCTAAACATGATTTACTGGTTTTAAATTTTAAATGAATCAAAGTACCTCTGGATCATCCAAAGTCAGGGGATCGGATGTATTTGATATTCAGGAGACACATATTGTAGGGAGGTTTAGACGTGACTGACTCACATCCTCCCAGTGTTTCCCTCTTTCCTACACTCCCTATACTTCCCTCATTCCCACCCTGCTCCCCTGACAGAGGGGGGTTGGTATTTGTTTTAACAAACACTTCTGTTGCTTGATTGTGCACGCTAACTGGCTCGTACCTCTGCACGCGCTCAGCTGACGCGGAGTCCCTGACCAGCAACTTAAATCTTTAGATCTTTTGGCATTTAAATAGAATTCACTGTTCACAGGGCGTTATGGCCGACAGCATGAAACCTGTGTAGTTCTGAAGAGTTTTAATTAATCTTGCGCCCCCGTGCTCTGTTGTCACTCTCTCTCTCTCTCTCTCTCTCTCTCTCTCTCTCTCTCTCTCTCTCTTCTGTACCCGCTTGTAACTTTTACGAGTGGGAACAGACTTTTTTCCCAGTATTAGTCTTGTTGCATTAGTTACCGTCTGCTGCATATTCCAAATGTCAAGTATATTAAAGGTCAGCTTTGATGCTTCAGGTACCACAGGAAAACAGGTAACGTCACGTTTTCAGACTTTTGGCATCGACATGGTACCCAAGTATCGGTTCTTGTGGCATTACAAGTTTCATACCATGTTTGCATCTGTACGCTAAATATGAGCAACAGTCAGCATGTGGTTGGCTTAGCTTAGCATAAAGATTGGAAAGAAGGAAGATGAATCTTGCTTTGACCAAAGTCTACCAAATCCACCAAACTCGAAAAATACAGTAATGTTAAATTAGTGGCAGATAGTGAAAAAAAAAACGGCTCCTCAAATGTTATTTGAGTGGCAAGTCTTATTGTATATTATATTATGTTATATTATTATTTTAGACTGTAATTAGAAAAGTATTTCATGTCTTCTGTTGACATCACATATCTCCAGTAATTTCTTTGATGCATTAGTCAGGCGCCTACCACAGGTTGGGTATCCGCTCAGCCATTCCAGTGATGCCGGCCATGATGTTGCTGTGGGAGATCATGACACCCTTTGGGACACCGGTGCATCCACTGGTGTACATGATGACTGCGATGTCTGACGGCAGAGGCTGCTGTCTGTCACGTGCTGCTGTATCACGAACCGAGACACACACACACACACACACACGCACAAACTCACTCATGAGCTGAATGCTACTGAACCACGGTGATGACATGCAATGTAATTATTGTATTTACACACACGCACGTGCACTCAA
Source organism: Macroramphosus scolopax (assembly GCA_901007825.1). Classification (NCBI taxonomy): domain Eukaryota; kingdom Metazoa; phylum Chordata; class Actinopteri; order Syngnathiformes; family Centriscidae; genus Macroramphosus; species Macroramphosus scolopax. The sequence goes on from CAAKHC010013286.1 coordinate 12,852, forward strand.
ACATTCTTGGAATTAAAGTGAGAGCCTCTGTCAAACATAGATTAGAGATGCAAAAAAAAAAATACTCATCAGCTTCGGCTGAACATTAGAAAGGTATTATAGTCCTGCAAGGAATCATCTTCTTGAGGTCGTAATAAGAATTTTTTTTTTTCATAATGAGGATACTACAATTACATGAAGGCCCTGCACATACCGACGCTTTAATTAAATTCAGTCAGTGAGCAGTGGATCCTCATGCATCCTCTTTATTCTGTAGCATCTCCCGATGAATTAATTTATTCCTGCTAAAGTTGCACAGGCTTTACATGCAAGACCTTTAGTAAAAAAACAAGCAAGGTGTAGTGAGGTGTCAGTACAGAGCACTGAGTGATGAGCCCCCGGCCTTCTGCTCTCAGACTCCTACTGATTCAATAAACAAGTCTAAACCATTCAAATGAGAATGAAAACCAGCTGATTGCTCGCTAGGCTAGCAGCTCTTCTAGAGGGGGTGAGAGTTAGGTCTTGTTTTAACTCTGTTCAGTATCGTTTGGAACACAAACAGAAATAAGACGTCTGAGTAAAGCGGGCCCCGAAAAACCAAACAGAGGATGAAGGGAAGAATGAGGGAGGATGAAGAATGTCCCAGTCGTGAGGGCCCCTCTTCTTCCTCTTACTCCGATATAAGGCCTGTAGCAGTGTGCGCTCTGAGAGTTGATGTTATGTGAAGTTACCAGTGTTGTGTGTAAACATGACCCTCCGCTACATCCCTGCGCTCCATCCTCCCTTCATGAAACAACTTCCTTGTCTTTCTTTCTGCACAACAGCACCAGACCCTCTCACGTTTTGGGACTAGCTGCTCGAAGGGCCCATAAAAGGGGAAACCAAAAGAAAAGAAACAAAAAAGTGGAGAGGAGGGAAGTCCGTCCAACACCAAACAAGCATCATATCAACCTTAATCTGACACAGATGTGAGCACTTCCTCATTCACATGACCTAATGGGGCCGATACCAATCCGCCCCCGCTCAATACTGCAAGGCAGAACCCAGCAGTGGCCGTCCTCCTTCAGAGGAGGACGATCTTTATGTGGCTTTAAGGCTCACGTTCAAGAAAAAGTCTTAAGAAGTACTCAGATCCTTCAGTTAAAATGCAGAAATACTTCAATACAAGTAAAAACCCTGCTTTTACAATAATATTTAATTAAAAGCACAGAAGTATCATCAGCCAAATTTCATTTAATTCCGTTAGCCTCTTGCAGCAAACCAGCCCCCGACTGACATTCATGAATTACATCATTCAGTGACTCACTCATGCTGCTTGGTTGGATATTGTGTTACATGGTGTCGCTTACAGTACAGTATCAGTGAGGTGGAGATGAAGATGGAGTTCATCCTCCTCTGCTCTCGTCCTTTATTGCGTCTGTGTCCATTCACTTATGTAACATTTCGAAACGGAAAATCCAACATGACACCGACTTCAAGCGGGGATTTCCCAGGTGTGTGTAGATGACAAATCACAATCTTGAAAACAGGGTTTGTGTCATTCTTTGCATGGACATCCCTCGATGTTTGCACGAAGTAGTACAACACTATGGATACCTTTGAGGAGAGGCTGTCCCAAGTGTGATCTGCAATCCCCATTTGAGCAGTATTTATTTTTTGTCCTTCTCTTTGATGACGGGCTTGCGATCCCAAACAAACCCGGACCTCTGCGGACTCAGCAAGTTTTTAATTCAAACTTCAAAAGACCTCAATATAATCAAATGATCAGACTGTAGTAAGTTTAGAAATAAGATCCAGGAAGGAATGGCACAAACTGGGAGTGACCGAAGCGTTGACCAACTTAGGATCTGCTGGAAAAGCATGCCAACCCAATGTTGTTACCGTGGTTACAGCCTGTCTCTCTCACTCTGTAATATTTTTGAGGAGACGTTAGTGAAGCCGTCCTGCATCCTCGTCTGCCCACATGTTGCCGAAGGCTACATTGCAGTGATTTTCCAACCTGTTTTTGAACCTCCCAAATCACAAATTTCCTTTGATGTTCTCTTTTTTTAAATGATGGCACTGAGAAGGGACATTCAGGAGGAACACAGACACTTAGGTGCATCATTTATATATATTTTTACATTATATTTATTGGAAAAATAACTCACTGTTCTCTGGCCTGGCTCCCAGCTCCTGAACAGCCGCCATGTTGTGGATACTGATGCCACGAGGGTAGTCGGTCCATGAGGCCGGTGCGTTGTCCACTATGATGATATGCTGCAGCCTCGGAACTTCAAGTAGGATATCCTGACAGAGAGGGGAGAGGGGATTAAATGAATCTATAGGAGCTATATTTCTGCCAACCTGATACAACGGGACAAGCAGAGCGAGAGCATCATTTGTGTTTTGGGACCTGCATGTGCACTTCATCTTACTTATTTGTCTGTGTGGGGACATTCTGCTTTAACCGTCCTCCATGACACATCAAACTGCCTGACTGAGTCATGTTGGTTCTCCTAACCTTGAGTCTGGTCTCCAGGAGCTCTCTGCTGGTGATGATGTGGGTGACTTGTGTCTCCTTCAGTCCGTGGGCGATGGCTGGACGCCCCAGTGTGGAGTAGAGGGTCGACACTGCGTTTAACAAATAACAAACAATATTATCAAAAAGAGCTCTGAATGTTCTACAATAAACAGAGTAGTTTGACAATTGCAAAATTCTGTAATCGCTCTGGCCTTGTTGTATTTACATGACAGTCCTGCAGCACAGTAAAACCTTCTGTAGGTGTAATGTAACAGCCCCGAGTGACCGTGACACACAGGAGATACACAAGGAAGATGCATGGATGGAGTCCAGTATTTTTATTTCCTGTTAACTCCCTCAATGTTTATATCACAGTAAACGCAACATCTCAACTGTGACTGCATAACATTACTGTAAAGCATTCAGCTGGGAGACGGGGAAGCTTTTATTGTGAAGGGGTTATTGGATGTGCAATGTGCTTGTCGCAGGTGTTGACGATGAAGATGATCATGTTTGAACAAAGATTTACTGTGAATCCTGGTTTGTTCCAAGACGGGTCAATGACAGTGAAATCACACTGGCTACTGCTAATACGTAATACTTCTTGGAATAGGGAGGTATCAGTTCATTCATCTGAGATCAGGCTCATTGACGATAAAGACTCAACATCTGCGTTCCTTTTCCCAGAATTGCAGCCAGATGTTTGAGACAAATTCAAGGGTCGGACCATTAGTCAGAATATCATATTTACAGTGCAAGTGACCTCTTATGAAAATAAGAGCTTGAAAATGAGGAATTAAAGATCAAGTTCCTAACTGACTGGCTGAAGGTAAACAAACAGACAAAGTGTTTTGAAGCACTTTGAAGGTGTAATTTCTGAGGTGTGTATTAAGTCATATAGACAGTGAGGCACGTGTGCAAAGTACAGACAGTGTATATATGTACAGCTCAACAGTACATGACATGTCGAGCTGCTCCAGTGGGTGTGTGTGAGGACTATGTGTGCTTCTACGTGTGTTGGATACCTGCATCCACGTAGGATTGTCTGTCATCCTTTTATTAAACTCCAATTGAATGCTCATCTGATGTGATGGAAATGATGCAGAGTCATTGCATTGCATCTGTTTCCATCAAATTCCAAAAGTATGTGCAGGGTCAATCAATATGTGTGTGTGTGTGTGTGTGTGTGTTTGTGTGTGTTTGTGTGCATGTCGAATTTGGAAGTGAGGAGATCAGAGCATGACCAGCAAGCAGCTTTCAGGTCATCACCCCAATTCCCCAGTTGCACATGCACAGAGGAAGGGAGGAGAGGTAAGGAATGAAGGAGCAGGAGGTGAGACAAAGAACGAACAGAGAGAGAGAGAGAGAGAGAGAGAGAGAGAGAGAGAGAGAGAGAGAGTGAGAGCGAGAGAGAAATTGGCCGACACACAGTAGCAATGTGTAACCCTGCGTCCCTCCACTGACACCGGGGTTTATGGGACAGGGTTTAGTTACGTCACAGTCTTGCCTCATACAGCTCTGATATTTCCTGCTCTGTGGCTGTGAGTATCAGGGCCATGACACCCCCGGCAGTGAGATCTAAATACAAGATTCAGCCCCAGCTTGATACACAAACTCCCATTAATCTACATTTTATCCCACAATATCTAACAACCATCCTCACACCTCACAGAGACATGTTGCAGCCCCGCTGTATGAGAAAGGTTCTCCTCAGGTGACACTATTACCTAAAACTGATATTTGTTGATCATTATATGTCACATACACACACACACACACACACACACACACACACACACACACACACACACACACACACACACACACACACAGAGAGACCCACACCGAGTGTTTGAGTTCACCGGGGGCCTTTGGCTGACTCCTTGATGCCTCTGTCAACATCAGATGCTCACGTAGACTCTTACAGCGACTCTGACGCCATCACCGCTCACTTGTCTCCCTCTCTTCCCACCCCTCCGTCTCTTCCTCCATCGCTCTTCCTAACCTTTAACTCCGCTCTTACCCCCCCTCAGCATGTGTTAGATTTCCACTGGCCCCGTGTTTGTGTTTGCAAGCGAGAAAGCCGGCGATAGAGACGCTTTATTATCTTGTACTCTCAGCACATTCACAAAGCCTGACAGTTCAATGGATTATAAAGCAAAGCACACAGACAGAAAATGAAGACTAACAGGGAGATTTACTGAATTCAAAGGGCCGCTGTGAATGATCACAATAAAGAAATTGTTTGATAACAGAACGTATTAAAAGAGCTCATCAGTGCTGAATCCCTCACGTGCAGCCAATGTAAGACTGTTACAGGCCTCTCAGCGCTTTTTATTGATGACTAATGCTTTAATCCAAACACAGAAATCCTTTCATAGAGGGGGCATGTCGACTAATGAACACAATGCAATCAGCTGGCAGCCTGCTGTAGTTTAATATTACATATTAGAACATTTTCAACTGAGGCCTGGAGCTTACAGCTCTCTACAGTCTATAACTGAGACAGATGTTACACGTTTGAAACAGAAATGTGTCCTCGTCAGTGGTGGAGAGTGTTTCAGAGAGAAGTAGTCAGCCGGGCCAAATGGGTCACTTGTGTAAAAGTCAAACAGAAGGGAAAGATTGACCTTCTTCTATCTCAGACGGGATCTGCATGTTACAAGTTGTCGACTGCGTCTGCTATCACGCACACACACACAATAACATGCATACAGACACAGGCTACAAATCAACCGAATTCAAACAAAGTTGCAAGAGATTCAGTGGGAACAGAGAACATTGTGTCGCCAGCTGCAGGACAGGACAAACTGAAAGGAAAGTACGTAATACAGAGTTCAGCTTTACTTCTTCACTGTCACCAATAAAGTGTAAATATTTATCCTTGATAACCAGCGAGCCCTTGAGAGGCACCAGTGGGCCAATGTAAGACAAAGGAACTGCAGCTCTACCAAGGGGCTGCACATCAGTATCTGGTCTCTCTCTCTCTACGGAGCTTCTCACTTGGCGTTAGAAATGGGCGATACATAAGCTCCGTTGCATTCCCATAGTTGAGTGCTGGGACATAGATAGTCAGTTTGGCCCCACAGCCAATCGACCGCATGCGTGCAGAAGATGTGTCCCAACACTGGATCAAGGTGTTCGGCATCTATGTGTCCGTCTACGACCAGCCACTCATACAAGTGATGACGTCTGTACTTTGAACGACTGGTTAATCTCTGTTCGAGAGAAGCAGGCTTACATAAGAGTCGTCCCCATAGGGGGACACAGAGACAGACGCAAGTGTGCTTCCATATTCAGTGGATTCTGATTGACTCTTTGACCTTGGAGAAGCAAAAGCCTTCTTTCTTTGGTATTCTGGTCAACATGTTTTTGAACCAAACGCACAAACAATGTTTATAAATATCTGTAGAGCTCCAATTAAAAGTCAAAGAATCACCAAAGTTATGAGGATTCATGTTGCGAGCACCAGATATGTGTCAGTCTGGATCACAGCGACGGACTGACGGTCAGACTAGCTGAGAGTTTTAAAAGATGATGAAAAGAGCTTGAAACAATATGTTACAAACACTGTTACAAAGAAGGAAGTAACGTTGAAGGTGGACACTTTTAACTGTCATGCATCTCATTACACTGCAGACCTTAACTGAAGTGTTTGTAATCGACATGATAAGAGGTCGTCCTCCTGAGGGGTTAACATGATTCTGTCTGTTTAAATAACTCACCTGGGAAGTTGTACATGAAGCAGGCCTGGGCAGCTATCATCCATTCGGCTCGTGTCTCACAGAAGATGGCGATGTTGTTTTTTGGTTTCAGCCCCAATGCTGCCAAACCGCTGCCCAGCTTGGATGCTGCAGAGAGGACCTCCTCATAGGACAGCCAGTGGTACTCACCCAGAACCACCTGCAGGAGCAGGGCAGAGAGGGGGAGGAAGAGGAGGCTGTGAGAGAGAGGTACCACTGGCACTGTGGTATGAAGCAAAGGGGTTAAAGGGCATAGGTGAAGATGAGGACCAAGGAAGGACACTCACTCTAAGTATGCATTACTCCATTGTCATCCTCATGTTAAAACATTTAATCTTCATCATGAGCATCAGGAGAAAACAAATACATGCTGGATAGACAATGTAACACTCGTACACTGATAACATGAATCATACAACATCACAGATACACATGTTGTAACTTCCTGCACATATATTAGTGAGGTTATAGTGGCTCCTAGTGGTAATGAGGGGTAGTGCACACAGAAGAGACAGTAATCATGACTGTACAGTTCTGTTTGTCCTGGCTGGACTTGCTCTCTTGCAGCAATATGTGTTTCAACAGCAGGATTTAAATGGATTGGAAGGATCAGCTTGTTGGGATTAGTGTGGTAACACAAATGCGTGTGAAATCCACAAATAACGCTGCCACAAACAAGTGGGAAACGTTTTTGGCAAATTTAGGAATAAATGTTCTTTTGTCGTTGCAGGTTTTTATGTAATCAGCCTTGAAACAAATACAAAACAATCTGCTAGAAGCGTGTCAGCAACTAAACTCTACTTTCCACTATCAACCCCATTTTTATTAATTTTCCATTAACTGAGCCCCTCGAATATCAAAGATATTTTACTCCGTACATGAATCTAAACTGAATTTCTTCTTCTGGTTGTGGACTGTTGCTCGGACGAAACAAGATACGAAACAAGATAAATGATGATGTCTCTACGGATTAAAAATGTTTTGTTCAAAATTTCCTAATAATAGCACACAATGATCAATCGATTAATAAAGAAAGGGGCTGAACGAGCTCCGTTTTGGTGGCAACATTCAAGCAGCAAAGCAAAGTTTGAATGTTTTAAGTTGCAAATGAAAATGTTCTCCTGCTGCAATTTCACATTAAAAATGCTTAACTTATATTTCCTGCGTCACTCTTTACCTTCTTGAACACTTTCCCAGTGCTCTGTTGCTGGTCCTCCTCACTGATCACCTCCCTGGTTCCCAGACAGTCTCTGCGAGGGAACCTTGTGGCTGTATACTTAAACATCTTGTCCAGGGTGTCCACCCCCGGGTGCAGCGATGACGTCAGCCTCTTGGTGGAGCTCAATGCTCTGTAGGGTCCCTCAGGACAGCCCAGCACAGACTGGGCCTTCGCTCTCTTGGCCCGCTCCTGCTCAGAGATGTGGAGGCCTCCATCAGGTCCCGAAACCCAACTGAGGATGCAGGAGGGCAGGAAGGTGATGAGGGTGTAGATCCCCACCGTGAGGTGGAAGAGCAGCAGCAGCACAGGGTTCAGGTCTTCCTTCAGTTTCATTGTGGTGAAGCAGCTGAGGAGTGCTGAGGAGCAGGCAGGGGAAGCTGAGTTGTTTGGTCGTGTACTTCCTGTCCACACTACTGCTGGAAAAAAAAGACATTTACTTAAAAAAATACAATGAAGACACTTTAATTTTCCCGTCATTTTCAATGTTGCTAATGTTTCTTAAGTGTTACCTTACTGATTTGTTATATAATTGCTTTAAAATATGTTCTCTTAATTCTCCCTAATTCTGCCCACAACATTTGTATATAACATTGCAGAGAACACATCTTCTTCATCAAGACAATCCTTCCATCAGGTGCAGAATATCAAAATGCAGATTAAAATCATGATCAGGACACCAGTGTTCGTTATAACGGGGTCAAAAGATCACCCGAAATCCACCAGTTCTAGCAGCTGTCACCGCAGCAAAGCGACCACATCCTGCAGACACTGTCACAACACATTGGTCAGCGTCTGCGTGACAGCGTAAGAACCTCTGCACTGACAGTTCACAGTCACCACAGAGGCCTCGACTCTGAGGGGATGAGCTGCTGCCGTTAATTGATCATGTTAAACCAGAAATACGTTAATTAGTTGTGGTTCTAAAATGCTGCCGTTATATTTTCATTGTCGAGCTCCTACGTGACATCATGCTGGTACGTATCATGACCCCGAGCTTTCCCAGCATTAGAGTCCAAGAAGCTCAACTCATTCCCCAGGGAGGGAAAGTAAAGAAAAGGATCTTGAATGTGAATAAAACCGAAGAGAAAGTGAAAAAGCAGATGGAAACAGGCGTAAGTGACAGTAAGTGTGACAAAGCGTTTAAGGGTTTTTTGAATGAGCGTATGGGAGTGTGTCTGACAGGGTGCAAGTTACTACACAGTCACACACACGTTTATTATGGGTGACAGGTGTGTAATCGATATCACCTTCAGTTTTTAACTACGTCTTTGACCCCTCTGTTCTGTTCATTGTGCTTCTCTTTCATTCAGGTTATCCCCCCAACAAGATTGTATTACATCATTATTATCGATTGCTTATCGTTATTATTCACCTGTTTTGTGTGGTTAGAGTTCAACACTGACAGCATCTTCCTCACTGCCTTCAGACATCACTTGATTTTTGGGGGGAATTAAGCACCAGGATGATAAATAACAACACATCTTGATTCAGTCATATCTATTGTGTAGATAGATATCAGGCTTCCTGCTAAGCAGCTGTAGCAAGCACACACATTAACACTCTAAGAGTTCCCCAACAGTCTATTCAAGCAGCTGTAATCCATTATTCATGTTAGGGAGAGGCTCGTCTTGCTCCCCTGAAGCACTACATGCTGCCCGTTCTCCTCCCCAAACCGACCACTGACACACATACTGTACCTTCCCACTTCCCTTCCAAATACACTCGGCCCTCAAGGGCCCCTTTGAGACTCATAAATAAATCTGAGATTCTACCAGCAGACCACCATCTTACTCCCGGCTGCACGTGGACTCCATCTGCTCCAGCACAGCTGTTCGTCTGGTGTCCTGCTCCAGCCGGGATGCCTGGCGTCTCAACAGGACGCTGCAGCTTACTAAAACAAATGCTTTAGACAAACACCTGCTATCGTACAGTGTTTGTAATCTGGTTTAACATTCTTCAGTAGATCTTGTTCCAACACCGGAAGCCGGTCCGCAGCCCCGGACCCTCAAGTCTTTGAATACCACTCTGTGGCCGATGTTTATTTCACGTGAACTGATGTTACATTATTTTATAATTATTTTCAGAACTCGTTATTTAAATGAAGATTTCGTTGTTTCCCTGCCACAGGAGGGAAAACAAATAACAACAAAAACAAAATGAACAATTAAAAAAAAACCATCTGTATCCACTACTGGCCAAATTCTTATTTAAAACATCTGTATTAGCCAAGAATTTCCCAATCAGTACATTCCTACAAATCGTAACACATCAGACATCATTGACAACGGCATGTGTGCTCGATTGATTCTCTGCTGAATGACTGAATAGCCACTTCACTACCTGATAATATAAAGTATATGACATAACATTGGAGCTAGTTAGTGCACTGCCAGGTACGACCAGTCTCATTACACAATGGTGGAGAGATGCGGTGATGCCGTCTCTGAGGGGACAATTAATTCAACTGGAGTTTAAATAAAAGGTATTTACATATAAATATAAAGCTGTCTTGCCATATGGACGGACATGTAGGCATCGGGGCACAGGACCAGCATCAATCTTGATCCCCTAAAATTTCTTCCTTGCCCTGATAAGCCACGTACCAACCAGAGGAAGCCGTGGGGATTTCAGACAAACGTATGATTTAAAAGCCAGAATCCAAGCAGTCTTGACTAATCTTCAACCTTTAACAATAAACAATTAGCTGCAAAATGTAGTCGTTGTTCAATCAGTGGCTTTACGCAACAAGCAGTAGCTTTGGGCAGCTCCCCCACTTACTGGATTAATGAGCATGATTGTGACATGGTGTTGGTATTGGTGGGGTGAGCAGGCATGTGTGTGTGTGTGTGTGTATCATTGCTTCCCTGAGAGATTGTGTGAATGGGGTCTTTTGTGTGCCAATGTCATCGTGCTTCAGCCCACTCAGCGAAGCAGACAGGCTGAAATCTCGCAGGAACGTCAACACGTCCATTGTGGCGAGATGACGCACTGACACACGCCCTGGTCCCAGGGGTCAAACTGTGAGGGTGTGCATGTGGAGAAAACAGGAGGTGCATGGTGTGTTTGTGTGCTGACAGGGTGCGGGGTTGCCGGGTAGATATGCACACAGGAAGTGCATTTTGCAGATTTAAAAGAATGACATAATCGAAAGCTTACAAATAACTGGGGATTTTGATGTGATTTCATTGAGAATGAAAGTACAGAGAAGAATTAGACGGATTATGTGGATCAGACTGCAGCTTTTCTCTGATTCTGTTTGCACACGGTGACAAAAGCTGCTGACAGACATGACAGTCTCCACCTTATTGCTTTGTCTCTGGATAGTTGTTCTTCATACAGCCACTAAATCAATCAGTCGGATCTGATAAATATATTTATGAAAAAAGAGATAAAAAACTACACACCAGCTGTAAATCAACAGACTTCAGATGGGTCTTAAAAGTCCTGTTCTCTCACTTCCAATTGATCTGATCAATTATCACAATGTTTTATATGAAGAAAGTAAAAATAGACGTATTTAAAATGCCTTTTTCTACTCAAACGTTTAATGTTCTTTGTTACAGTAAATGTATCTTCGAAGGGGTCTGAGAAGTTCATTGTTAATGGAAACACACCAAACACAGGAGGATGAACCTCCTGCGACAGCCCGTGAAGTTCAACCTGCCTCAGGAGCTGCTGACCCAGTTCAACACTGTCAATACTGCAGTCTGTTCCCTGCTCTCCCATCACTGTCTGGTTTGGATCGGCACTCAAACAGAACAGGAGTAGACTGCGACGAACAACCGGAACTGCCCAGATAATCATCAGTGCCGACCTGCCTTCCATTCAGGACTTATGCACGTCTAAAGTCATGAAACCTGCAGATCCATCTCAGTGTGGCGCTATGTTCACACGCACTTTGCCAAAGCTGATTCTGATTCTGATTCTGATTTCCAACCACATTTTAGATTCTTTGCCAGGGTCAAATGACTTTGAGGACTCCAGAAAGGCTGGCTCCAGTTGTGGGTATTATTAAAAGGATTATGGGAAGTTATATTGTGACATAGATATATATTTATATTGTACACAGTGTCCATCCATCGTATAGGCAGTATTTTAAGATGCACCGAAAGAGGCTTGGAAAAGTGGGCCGGGTTATCATCATATCAACTTTCCAGAACGGTGGCACCAGCTGCGGAATCTTTGTCATGTAGGTGATTCTATCTAACATGTTTTTTTAATCATCAAACATACCAAAAGTGTTTCACATCGTCTCATCCAAACAATCTCTTCAAAATCTAAGAGGAGAAATAGCAGAGCAAAATCTCCAAAGATCTGGTACCATTTAAAGTATTTATTGTACTGTATATTTTATCTGGGAACCCTTGTTACTAACTTTACTCTCATATTATTTTTCAAAAGATGACTTCTTTTTCTCCTGTGTAAATAAGGACCTCTGCAAAACTGCTGTTGACACTGTGTGGGTGGGGCTCACTGTTTAAATGTTATAAAACCTCAATAAATAATTTTGTGTACTTAAATGCATTCCAGGTTTCTTGAACTTTACTTTGCATTCTATATTCATTATATCTGTCCCCAGAGTCATAGGGGAACCTGCACAAGATGGTTTCACACGTAGTGCCTTGGGATGACAGCAGCACAGATACCTAACAATGTCACCGCCTTGGCATTGTGTCTTCAATAGTTCTTCCTAAAGAGGCTGTTTGGTAAGTTTGGCAAACTCTTACCTGAGATAGAAGGTTTTGAGGTGTGAAGCACTGATCGAACACTGGTTAATATACTACCACTATTCATAGTTTATTATCTCACCTCAAAAAAAGGCTGTGATACAAAATTTAGGTAATTGTAATAAACATCTACTTTTTATTTTTGTGTCTGTTTGTACAAATATTAGCTTATCTATTGTTCTTTTCTATGTCTACATCAGGATGTTACTTGAATTCTACCGTATAGCAACACATCACAATGCTGTTTCAAAGTTTTGTTCCAGTATTAAACTTTATTTCATCAAATAAATAATTGTTAAATAGCTCTCTTCGCTGTTGCACTTTGCTGACGGTCCCTGCGCACATGTCTGACAGCCGGCTGCACACAGAGACCAATGTGATCTGTCAGCTTGAAAAGGAGGTTGTAGCTTGTTGTCTTACATTCTACGGGAGGAAAGAGGCGACATTTGCGCTTCGACAGCGTTTCATGGTGAGTTATTGATCACGGATAATCCTATCAGTGAATCTTTCTTATTTAACTTAGTTTTCCGGTCATAAGTTAAAGTTCCAAACTCTGCTTCGCTTCCCAAAACACATCGAGGGTGTGTCTATAATAATCTAATGTGACCGCAGAGGAACAGCATATAACTAAGCCCCATTGTCGTTGTACCTGCAGCAATTAAGCAGCACACATACACGACCTCGTCTCGTTGTTAAGAGTTAACGTTGGTAATTTGCACGAAAAATTGTCCAATTTAATGACAGTTCTTTCTAATATGCTAAATTGACCGAATAAAGAACCAGTGAAGAACCGCAACTAGCTTAGCAACAGAAAATGAAACTGACTGAGCCGGAGAAGCGAGTCTTGTCTTATTTCGTAACTCCCGGGGTTGTTTCTGTTGGTCGGAAGCAGCTCGACGCAGCATCCCGCACATCTGGGAGCACATCCAGCGGTGGCTGAGTAACAGGGGGTGCTCATCCAGCGGTGGTTCAACAACAGTGGGTACACATACTGAGCAACAGTGGGTACAGATAGAGCGGCGGTTCAACCAGCTTACCTGAATGCCCCGGTCCCTGCAGGTGACAGCCGCCGCCTCGCTGTGTTCAGGCTCTGTGCATGAAGTCGCTCATATCCGCGCGTGTCGTGTTGTTAAACGAGGATGGATGGGATGCCGGGCGGGGAGGGAGACGCGACTCTTCTCGCGTTGTGATTGGACGTGTGGGGGTGGCGCGTGCTGAGGGCCGGGCTGGGATGGAAGGAGAGCTCGAGGAGACTGCACGGGTTAGTCACGAGGTCACGCTCACGACGCTCCCGAAGATTGTCATGCATGCCACAAATTCTAGTCACTTCCGCAATTTTTAAGGGTTGATAGCACAGAGCTCCTAGTTTGATCACAGTAATAACGTTGACATTATTTATAGGAAACACTCTTCTCAAGTATGTCAGAACATTCATATATCACACTGAAACAGATTTGGTTTGATGTAATCAAAGTTTGCAGCCCTAATTATGCACAATATCAGAATTTCTGGAAGTACCCCATTGTCTTTCAAGTCCCAAATGTCTCAAGTCTTTACATTCATGTCCAGAGTCAAGACAAGCTAATCTGAAGTCAAGTCCTTATAAGACTGGTGTGTGCGTGCGTGCGTGCGTGCATGAGTGCGTGCGTGCGTGCCGACTATCTCTTCTACACTGCACAGATTATAAAAAATACTTTAATCCTTCATTCTCATAATTTCATAGTCTTGTTACTAATGGGAAAACAGCATTATTCATCATCATCTGATGATGGAAAACTCTCATCAGCTACATATAGTGCATTCAGTCAAATGCATTCTTGATATTTTTAATCTGAAAACCATCTGTTAGTTTCAGCAGTTCTGCAGAAACCATATACATTCTCTTCATTGATCAAACAATACTGATATTAAATTATAAGATTCTCTCAATGGAAATCCTGATAGTCTGCATCTTTAATGTGACTTCTCATATGCAGATGTCATGTATGTACAAAACAAGGAGACATTCAGAAAGACTTGATCTGAATATCTCCCTTGATACTGTTTGCATCATTATTTCTAGCACATTCAGCCTTTGTGACCCGCTGTATTCACAGAACTAAATATTTATCTCAAACCCCTTTGAAATGTGGTCTCTAGGCAACTCGTGAATGTGCTGGATGATAGCAAAGGCCTGTGGTTGAGGAATACAATCTGGCCTTCACGAGAAGAAACCCACTGAGCTTTTCTGGATTATTCTACTGACTGACAACCAAACGCAAACTCAACACATGCAGAACTTGATTAGGAGATCTGCTATTTATGTTTCGTTTACTGGAATTATACTTTTTATATATATAATAACTTTTGTGCTCAATTGTTCAATTCAATTAATTTACAATTATTTATACAGCACCAAAACATAACAGAACTTATCTCAGGGAACTAATTATATAGAGCAGGTGTTTGCAATTCTTCTTGTAAATGTACAGACACCGACAGATCCCCCTTTAAGCAGACACTTTAATTGAATGGTATCAAGGTATGTCTTTTTTTTCATGAGAACAGACTGATGTACTTCCTTTTTTTCCCCTATTTTTAGAAATTGATTTGCTATACTTTTTTTCCAAATGTTTACATCAGTGTGAACTCATATTGTAATGGATTGGAGTTTTCTAAGATAGTAGAATCAGGAATGTGTGCTCATTAAATAAATACATTATACAATAATTATTTTATTATATTAAGTAAAATGTACTTTGACAAGAAATAAAAGAGCAAAATGTTTTATTCATTAATAATCAATTTTAATAATGGCTCTGATATGGTTTTGAAAATTAACTCTTCATATTCTAGAAGTGAATATCCTAGTTTCCAGTCAGGCATAGCTGCAGACAGCTACAGTCGGCGAGAGGGGTCCTTTTCGACGGGACTGAGAAAGATTAGCTGCAAACATGCCGACTGTCAGTGTGAAAAGGGATCTTCTTTTCAAAGCTTTGGGCAGAACATACAGTGAGTCATCTCTTACTACACATCCTGGTGACAGACAAACGGTCTGTCTAGTATCATGTATTTTCTGGCTCTGAAAGACAGAAAACAGAGTAACGGTTACTCTGAACTCATTAGCCCGATGGCAGCAGCTCCCTGAAAGCTAGCTAACTCAGCTAGTTGTTTGGTTGCTTTATCTAACGTTGTCTTGAATGAAACATTTAAATGTCTGATGACGTTTAAAGCTGATATGTTGTCTCTAAATCGTCGCACATCTTTTTTTTGACATTCATGAATAAAGTAGTGTAAAGTATTTGTGTTCGTTGGATGTCAACGTGATTGCGTCAGATTCCCTCTCCTGTCATTTAAACGTTAGTGCGGGTGGATGAGTACTATAACAATGAACTATAAGCCTGTTATAATAAAACCTGGTGTCCTATCTTTTCAGCTGATGAGGAGTTTGACGAGTTGTGCTTTGAATTTGGACTGGAGCTGGATGAAATTGTAAGTAACACATTAATACATTGACTCCCCCTTCGTGTTTTCCATTAATTGCCTTTTGGATCATTATAATAGAACTTTTTATGGTATGCAGTGGACGTGCCATATCTGGAATATAAAGCAGCTAGTCCTGTGTTTGACCAGTAGCAAACTGACCTCAAACTGTCCTATTTATATCTGAAACAAGCAGTGACCTCTGACATGTACCCGATGTTCCCAATGCAGACCTCAGAGAAGGAGCTCATCAGCCGCGAGCAGGGGGACTCCAAGGCAGCCGACGCATCTGACGTCATCCTGTACAAGATCGACGTGCCAGCAAACCGCTATGACCTGTTGTGTCTGGAGGGTCTGGTCCGTGGACTGCAGGTCTTCAGGAATAAGTGAGTGCTACTGTCTTGCTACTTAAAGGCTTGTTGTATTTTCAAAGTCTGTCAGTCAGATGTTATCGCTAAGTGCATACTAAGACCAACTGCTTGTCTTCAGTCCTCATAACTGCATAATTTAGCCTAAATACTGCATAATTCCATCATGGTTGTGTGGGATGCAGTGATGCTTTATTGTTGCTATAGTTATTATATTTCTATTCCAGGTTGGAGGCGCCTCGCTACAGGCGTGTCAGTCCCGTCAGCGGGGAACCTCAGCGGCTCATTATCACGAAGGAGGTGTGTTGTTGCATTACTAATCTTTGAATTGCAAACTGGACTAAAGCCATCATTGGTATGATTTACAAATCAAATGAATTTATGAATGATTATTGATAGCAGGCAGATTCATACTGATGTCTTTATGTTGCGCAGACGGCAGCAGTACGACCCCATGCTGTTGCAGCAGTGCTGAGGAACATAACCTTCACACAAGAACGCTATGACAGCTTCATCGAGCTGCAGGAGAAACTACATCAGAACATCTGCAGGTCAGACCAGCTGTTAGAGTAACTACAACCACTGCAATAGTATCCACAATGTAGTAAATGTGGTTTTAATCACCTGAAGTTCTGGCTCAACGTTGTTTTCATTAGTTGCTTTCCTGCAGCGCTCTGGACTGCAACCATGATTATCACATATGCAACTGTTTTTGTGACTTTGTGAATTAAAAATGTATATAGTCGCATCGGTGCGAGTGGCCCAATTCGGCAACAACAATCCATTTTAGCTGACAGTGCCCATGTTCCTAAAATGCAGCAGTTGATATCAGATTATTTTAACAAGGTAAATGTGGAGAGAGAGGAGGAGGCTTGGAGGAGGACGAACGAACCAGAGGTTCCGACTCAGCCACTGATGATGAACACAGGCAGGGAGATACCGACAGATAGATATATACTCCCAAATACATATGTACAATGACGTTTTCTGCTTCGGAAACCACGGTAAGGAAAAGAACTCTGTGGTGTCCGCAGCAGAAAAGTCCACTTAAAGTCCACATGGTTGCAGTAGATTGTCGATCAGTGTTTTCAACTTCTTTGCTAGCATTATCTCCCACATCCACCCTCTAGCCAATGAAAAGAGAAATAAAGTCGTATGATTCAGGGAGCAGAACTGGTTCCAACAAAAACTCAGACCTGATCAAATCTGATGATAAACGTGTTTGCACAGTTTCAAGCAGCAACCTGTTGGCAGAAATCCACTATAGTGAATGCATCTTCTCAAAGTGCGCAGTTGGAGATCTTGTGCAAGCGGTCGCCTCAAGGCTGATGTTCCAGCGTATAGGAAGAAGTACTAACTTTACTTTCAACCACAATGTGTAACGCAGTATTCTTGCTTGCGGTACGATGGTGAATTCTCTGCTGTGTGTGTATTGTAGCCGGTCTGTTGCAGGTGCCTAAGAATTTAATACAATCACATTTTTTCTTGAAACTTTAAAGATGCACATCAGCAGTAAGTGATCAAATCATGTGTTCGTGCGACCAACTGATAAAATAGGTAGCACTAATGCTACAACAGGACAAGTTGTTCTGCAGCCCTGCCTTGGTACATAAACTTGCCCTGTTCAACCTGAACAACCTGAATTTTCTCCAGCACTTCATTTAAAACTGACTTTGAATAGGCAAACATAACCTGCTGCAATGGTTTCTGTTATAGGTTGAGTGACCCTGTAAAAATAATTTGTAATACTTGCATTAGTTTTTGCCTTAAATGTGTAATACGTTGCTATTTTAAGGGACAACCACTGCGTAAGGAGGTAGAAACTTATTAGACATTTATTATATGATGTGTTGTCTGTCGGTCTAAGCTTGATGCCTGCTTACGCATCCCTGCAAAAGAACTCCATTGTCCCCCAGAAGCTATTAAAACATATCACTGAATTAGACTGTTGCTGTGGGCTGAGTTTTTTTGTTTTAGAAAATAAACATGGTGATTGTAGTGTGGACGGAGCCATCAGACCTCATCGTTAGACCTCATTGTTTATCTATGAGAGAAATCCCATTTATTTAAGTTAAATTAATGTATGTTTTTACAGGAAGAGGAGCCTGGTGGCAATCGGGACGCACGATCTGGACACCATCTCAGGTCCATTCACATACACAGCAAAACCACCCGGAGACATCAGCTTCAAACCCCTGAACCAGGCCAAAGAGTACAGCGCCACCCAGCTCATGAGCCTCTACAAGGTGAACAGCTGTTCAGTTTGATGTTGCTTACACATGTAAATTGTCTTAGTTTTGCTGATCTGCTGTTGTTGTCTTTGTTCATACAGACCGACAGCCACCTGAGACATTACCTTCACATTATTGAAGACAAGCCTGTGTACCCCGTCATCTACGACAGCAACGGTATCGTCCTGTCCATGCCTCCCATCATCAATGGTGAGTACTTGATGCCACTGTTTTCATTTCTGGTTGTTTTATCTGTGTCTCTGTAACACATATCGCATACTTGATCTGCCTTTTTCTGAATGTATGATCATGGGATCTCTCATAACAGATAGCTGAATATATCGTTTCAATCGTTCTAACCCAAAAGGTTCAAACTACAGAAATTATGCAACACAAAGTAACATTCAAACAGCGTGAGCTGTTAAACTTTAGAATCCTGGTAAAATAAAATTCTTCTGTCTTCTATTAATTTGTTTTCCAGGGGATCACTCAAAAATCTCCCTAAAGACAAAGAACGTGTTCATCGAGTGCACAGCCACCGACCTGACCAAGGTACAACCGAGAGGTCGACAGAGAAAAACAATCTGATCATGAAACTGTGACTTACCTTTGTCCATGTTACTGCAGGCAAAGACCGTGTTGGACATGATGGTGACCATGTTCAGCGAGTACTGTTCACAGCCTTTCACGTAAGTCACATATACAGTATGTTTCATCTCTAGAGGCAGAACATGGAGCAGATCTATGAGTTGATGAAAGGCCTGGATACGTTTTGGAAAAATAAATTAAGCCAAACAGTTTTGGAAAAAGTCATTAAAAGCTTGTGTGTTATTCACCGGAGTAAATGTGCTTCGGGTCAGAGCGACAAGGAAACATCTGTATGGGTGATCTTCACGTTGTATCAAACCACACGGCTTGTCATTATTTGAGTTAGAAATACTGTGGTCACATTAGACGTAGATTCTTTATTCCAATGTACAAAGACAGTTTAGGAAATGTATTTCCTTCAAAGACCTGCAAAGTCATGGGAACGTATCGATTAATATTGAGTTTAAACCCTGATGTCTAACATATATTCCAGGTGTTTTGTGGAAAATAAACTCCTGATACGTATGAACCATTTTAAAACCTACCCGGGTCTTTGTTTATAAAGAGCACTGACCCAGTGTTGATTAAAGCTCGGATTGGCTGCTCACGACTCTCCACACCCCCTTCATTGATCTCCCATCAGCTGCACCCTGTTAAAAGCCTTTCTGCTGCAGTCACATACATCCTCCAGACTCAAAGATTTGCCCCCTTTTTTAATGCCCTATAATTTATTTATAATCGTCCTGTTAGTTTCGTCTTACTGGACATGACCCTCCACCTGTTTGTGTGTGACCACCACCATCTCCCAGGAATGTCTCTCTTGTACTAAGTGCATTTTTTTGTCATCTTCAGATGTCCTTGAACAAGGCCAGCATTAGCCAATACTTAGTAAACACCATCACATGGCCAATGCTACCACACTCTTTATTTCTCCTCTCATGTTCTCTCGTCTACGTATTTATTTATTATTTATTCAAAAGTATACCCACTTAACATAAGTGCAGGATGATGATCTTCTTTTTCTCGCTCTTTCAGGGTAGAAGAGGCTGAGGTTGTCTGCCCAGACGGCAAGATCTGCATCTACCCAGTACTGCAATCACTACAGCCATCTTGTACTTGAAAGACAACATCATTTAGTTTGAATGTCTTCTTATCCTCTGCTGTCATTTCCTGGTTCTTATTTTAGGAGCTGCCTTACAGGAAGGAGAAGCTGTCAAGCGAGTTTATCAATCGCAAAGTTGGCATCAAGTAAGTCCTCCGTGCCTGCTCGCCAACACATTCCACAAGGATCATCGGTGAACATTCAGTGCATTTGATTTTGTGTTTTTCATGTTTTTTGTGCAACATCAATTTAATAAGATTACAGGTTTTGTTATACAATCTAGTACAGGGGCCCAACCCTGTAATGTAAATCTCATTATCTTCAGCTTTAACATGAAGGGGAAGAAACGTAGGAACACTCGGTCTATTGCAGTCGAATGCAACACCGCCGCTTCCTATAGCTTTTAAAATGTTCACCTCTCTTACACACGGCCAAGAAAACCCGATTCATGGAGCAGTGTTATTGTTGCTGGGCTATGGTGTTGGATCACATTACAACATGGACCCTTTTCAAAACAGGCACTTGTAGGAAGATCCGGGTACTGATATTATATTAAATAATATAATATATATTATATAACAGTAACTCTGGCTGCATTCCATTTCTGTGAGCCAGTTCCAAGACTCTGCTGTTCTGCAGGCTCACTCACTGACATTGCTTACTGGAACAATTCATGAAATTTAGGCATTTGTAATTTTATTAAACGAATATGTGCTTTTCTTTTTCGACATATTACTTGATGATATTGAAAGCAAGCAGCCATGACGAAAGAAGAACAGAAACAAACAAGGGATTATATAGAATCATTATTGACGTATTAGTTTATGCAACCAGCAAGATGAAGTTGTCTGTGCTCTTTGCTGCAATTTAGTGTGTTTTTTGTACTTAACGTTGTTTCCTTCAATCACATAATATTCTCACTTATGACAAATATCATTGTATCACCTGGAAAAGCCCAACCTGCAGACAAGTCACACCGTTGTTCCCCTGACAGGGAGCCTACTGAGAAGATTGCCCTGCTGCTGACCCGGATGTGCCTTCGCTCCCAGGCTACTGGTGTCGGCGACGAGATAGAGGTGGAGATCCCGCCCACACGCTCGGACATCATCCATGCTTGTGATATCATGGAGGATGCGGCCATGGCCTTCGGTTTCAACAACATTCCCCGCACCACTCCAGGCACCTACACCGTGGCCAACCAGGTACCTGGGCTTGCCTCTCTGTACATTGTGTGTAACCTAACCACATACCATTGTATCTCATCACACATGATGTTTGTTCTTGTGTACATGTTCCCAGTTTCCACTGAATAAACTGACAGAGCTGTTGAGACATGACCTGGCAGCTGCTGGATTCACAGAGGCCCTCAACTTTGCCCTGGTAAGGTAGAGATGCACTGTCAAGAATGCAAAACTACAAGTTTGTTTTCTTAAAACAGCTCAAAGAAATGTTTTATGCTCTCTGCCTGTAGTGCTCTCAGGAAGATATCGCAGACAAGCTTGGCAAGAAGATCTCAGAGACAAGGGCAGCTCACATTGCCAACCCCAAGACTGCAGAGTTCCAGGTAACATAAAGTATAAATAATGTCACAAACTGACGAAAGGGAGGGAGTCCAAAGGAAAAATCATACGTTAATGTAAACAAACAATATGGTGTGGAGATCAGGGCCATAGACAATTTATGCATTGCATGGGTGTGTGGCTTATGTGAAGTAAATAATATCACCTTAATAAGAGGTGAATGGGTTAAAGGAGAGTTAGTTATCAGCACATGAGCCAGTTCTCTCAAATCTCTTGATGGCTATCCAGATTAGATGTGGAGGTGAAACAGGGTTGTTAGCAGACAATATAAAACAGTGACAGGTGTGGCTCTCTCATAAGTAGGAGCAATATATTTCCACAAGAGGGCGCTGTCTGACTCACAGAAGGACTGTCAGCCTGTTTCCAACTCCACTACCGTGTTCTCCACCAGGTGGCGCGCACCACCTTGCTGCCAGGTCTGCTGAAAACAATAGCAGCCAACAGGAAGATGCCCCTTCCCCTCAAGCTGTTTGAGATATCTGACGTAGTGCTAAAGGATGAGACCAAAGGTAGGCGTCTGCACGTGTGGAGTGATGCACAAAATCATTTAATTGTATATAACACATGTAAACTGTGCCTACCACAACAATACTGCTATTTTTTCCAGGTCATTGATATTTAATTGTCATGTATTTTTATAAGGTTTACAAAAGTGGCTGAAACTGAAAGTTACACAGGAGGATGCTGAACTCAATTGCAGTTATTGCTCTGTTGTAAAGTGTTACATATTGATCCAGTTAGGCCACCATAGACAACCATGAGAAGAGCATATCTTTCAATGACATTGGCATTTATTGACTCAATATATCTGAAAGTCATCGGTGTAGTCTTGTTCTCACAGTCACTAACACTAACACTCACTCCACCTCATCCCACCCACCAGATGTCGGGGCGAGGAACAGCCGGCGTTTCTGTGCCGTCTTCTACAACAAGAGTCCCGGTTTTGAGGTGATTCACGGCCTGCTGGACCGCACCATGCAACTGCTGGAGGTGAAACCTTCCCGTGGAGAGGGCTACCACATCCAGGCTGCAGACGGTAAGAAGCCCTGGGAGGGAGGGGGATGAACACCAGTAACCGTCGCTTAAGAAATGTACTATTGCCTGAGTCCTGGGTTGGATGGTAAATATCATAAGAGTGGATTTATGCACAGAAGAGAAAATCCCAGTGACACATTTTAGCTTGATTATGAACTCGCGTTACATATAAATCTGGGTCACGTGAGGTTAAAAAGCCGGGTTTGAGATTATGTAAATCCAGTACATGACGAGCAGCAGCTGTGCATTATCGTGTTGGTTACCACGGCATCAGGCACCGAGTTTATAAATGACGTTTAGTTTAGATTCATATGTGGAAAGGAGCTGATCCTATAATCTAGCACGGAAAACGTTTAACTTCGAACTCGGTGGGAGAAACAAAAGCCAAAAGAAATAAAACTACTGCTTCGTTGCGAGATGATTCATCTGTATCATACAAGTTAGAATTATATGCAATTATACAAGAACAGTTAAATCCAGGAAATGATGGTATATGCAAAACTTGGGGGATGATTCAGTTCAACGCACCCGTTGAAGTGAAGATTTTCATTATCACTTTGTTAATGTAGAAAACGTATAAATCAGTTAGGTAATTCCCAAAGTCTCTTATTTACGATTTCTAATCCGAATCATGAACTCGTATTCGTACTGCACATCAGAGATGATGATATCTGCATGACGTTTAAGTTCCGTATCTTCTTAACTGAACTATACTTGCCTCCATTATTGATATATTACTATTATTGGCTTGTAGAGGAGAGACAGGTGAAGTCTGGGTAACTTGTTTTACTGCAGGTGCAATAAAACTTCAAAAAGCGTTGATCCCTTTGAAACCATAAATGGACAGATGTGGACTCCGAACGTCTGATAGTCAGGGCCAAAGCATCCACGTTTTTAAAATGCATCTATCCTGATTCTGGTAGTGTAGCTGGTCCTGGAGCACTGGCAGCTCTCCTGCTGCAACATCCACCAAGACAGACAGTCGGACCCTTTTTTTATATTCTTTTTTAACACTAAAAGAACTTGAAAACAAGATGTCGAGCAGGCTGGAGAGGCCAATGTGACCAAACCCAAAATATTTCCAAAACAGTCTATTTTTGTGAAAACTGTCATCTTACATTGTTTGAGGCACAATTCATTGGATCCCATTGAATTTGTCTTCTGTTCTACCTATTAATAACAGCAGTGGCCTCTCATTAGGATAATCTCTGTTCCCCCTCCATCAGACAGTGGGGGAATCCAAATACCTTTGAAGTACATTGATCCTGTCATCATTTTACTCAAATCATACGTCATAGCAGCACTTGTGGTTCATGGGACGTTGGCCAACAACTCATTTCTAATGATGCAATGCGTCTGGGTAAGAGGGCAAGTTTCCAAAGTTCTTTCATATGTCATCGTTAATAAAATGGTTAAGTGGCAGATTGCTGCAGCGGCACTTTCTTCAGCTTTTCTCTGAGGCTTTTTTTTATCACAGTATTTGAGTTAATATTATTACTCACAGTCGAGTTATATTAACCAGTCGGGACATGTGACTGTCACAGTAATGCAGTTACATCTTAATTCCAATACAATGTGGTAGCTGTCTTGTGTTGTTGACTAACAGATCACACTCAGTTTAAGGTCATCTTACTGAGGGGGTTGAGCCTGAGGGTCTGAAGCGCTGCGTAGGGCAGTATACATGTTGGCTCCTTGAGAGACCCTCTTCCATCATTTGAGTTTCTTCTCCTATGGGGCTTTTCCACTGGCACTTATGGCCTCACCAGGTCAATCTGAGCTGCACCGATTTGCATTTCCATTAGCAGTTTAAGTGTTCAAGGCCGTCCCCGAGAGCGCCTTCTCTGGACCCTCTCTGCACCGGGGCCAGCACGCTTTGGCCCAAGTCAACCTGTGACGTCCCCTCGTCAACAGACCAGAGAAGTGTGTTGAGCTTTCAGAACGTTTGGAGCCTCGCCCTGTTGCAATGACCAGCCGCCCTGGGCTGACAGGGCGGCTGGTCATTTCCATTCTTACAGTCTCTCTCCTACCAATACCAGTCTCTCTCCCCCCCTTTCTTCCTGGCATACATGCTCCAAGGTCACACTGCTGGATATCCAATCTGAGTCTGCCGGCCCATTCAGGCTGCAAATCAATGTGCTCAAGTGTCAGCGAATGACAGCA
This sequence comes from Macroramphosus scolopax, assembly GCA_901007825.1. Taxonomy (NCBI): domain Eukaryota; kingdom Metazoa; phylum Chordata; class Actinopteri; order Syngnathiformes; family Centriscidae; genus Macroramphosus; species Macroramphosus scolopax. The sequence continues at coordinate 37,549 of CAAKHC010013286.1, forward strand.
GTCAGGAGAGTGGAAGGTAGACAGGGGAGCAGAGGAAGGGATGAGACAGTGCAGAGAATGTGAGGTTCGTGTGTGTGGAATGCTCGACAGGAGAGCTATAAGCAAGAAATATATTGAGAGCCTGTTAGGTCTGCAGTGTGGGAGAAAGTCATCTCCTACAGTGATGAGCGGCGAGACTGACTGGCACATCCACCCACAAAACACCCACCCACGCGCTGTCCATCTGACAGGCACGCTTAAAGAGGAGGCTGGATTGGACTCTCAGTAGGCACTAATGCACGCGGGACACACTCCCCCACTCAGTCTATCTTCTCTGCTATTTTTTTTTCCACACTTTATGCACCATTAGCCTAATCCTCCATCGCATATGTCAGCATGTCCTTAACCCCATTACAAGGTCGTGACCCCGTCTAACAGCTCACCTGACAGACACATGCCCACAGGATGTGACTACAGCTACCTCGGCCCGTCTCCCAGCGCAGTGAGCCTGAGTGACCGAGATGCCCGCGAAGGGAATACATGTCAGCCGAGTTTCCTCCACTCAGCAGAGTTACGAACATGTCGTAATGAGTCAGGGGATCAGAAGTGGAGGATGTCCCATTTAAGAGACAGATGCCTGTGTTTCACTTAACAACTGTGTCCAATGCGAGGTCTGGGTCCACACACCCTTTGTTACCGGAGGCATTGTGTTCATGGCGTTTTTTAGGAATTGACCTTGCGTGTTCAGCCTATATGGATTTTTCGACATTACTAATGGTAAGTGTTACTCTGTTCATCCAAAGCCTGATATATCTTCTTGTTCTTTGTCTTAGAGCTGCATTGTTGGAGAATCTATTTAAACCACATCAGTGAGTCACTCCATGTTGTGCGTGACATTGTCCTGTGTTACCAATGAACATGGACACTTTTAGTTTTAAACCCGCTGCAGGAAATACAAGCCAGAGAGCCTAATGTGTAGCTGAAAATGGTCCTTAACGAATACACCTTTAAAGGTTTTTTTTTTTATGCTACAAGACATATCAGGAGGACAGAAGCAGTCTGTGAGAGGACTATTTCCAATTATAACAGATCTTCTTCAGATCTGTCTCCAGCAAACTTCCTTTTCCAACCTGTCCAGTTGTCTGAAATGACAATAAAGCCTGTGGCAGTGTACCAGTGATTTCAGCCGTTTCTATCTTGTGCATGAGCGTATCTCTTGTGCATCAGTGTATCTCTCCATTCTGCTGAAAGCTCTGATGAAAGTTGCAGGAGCGTGGGTGGAAAGTGGCCTAGCTCAAGTGTAGGATTTTCATTGACTGATTTGTTATTTAAGATGTACCAGAGCTATTTCTATAGTTGCCATGGCATCCTGCTCATGGTACAAGTAGATGACGTGTGAACCGACGCAAGCACATTCAACCAATTTAATACGACCTAGGTGGCAGCACAGGTGACTGGGGGAAAGAATTCCCCGGGCTCCTCTCTCTCAAACACTTTCTCACTCACACTCACACTCACACTCACAAACTCCATGTGTTTTGTCGAAACTTCATCCATAGTGATGAGTGAACCTCTAAGCAGTGGGCTCTGGAACCCATTAGCAAGGCAGCGTGGGAAGCAGTGCACTATGGGAGAATGCCATGTCTTTGCGCGTGGGGATGTTGTCATAGCAACCCGCGTATCTTGTTGAATCTCTCACAAGTCTGTCTGTTTGCATGTCAGTGTTTTTGAGCCAAATGTGCAAACGCCTCTCACATCAACCGTGTTGACGGAGGCTGTCTGTTCCATCTGGACCGTAACGTCGCTCTCAAGATGTCGACATCCACACTGGAACTTCAGGTTTTGATCAGAAGGAGAAATTCTGGTGAAATCCACTCCAGGTGTGGTTGCTCCAGAGCAATGATCTGTGACAACATTAAAATAAACAGTTTCTTTCTGCTGTTTTGTCTGTGATTCGGGTTAAACAGTAGATATTCAGCTTTCAAGCACTGACCACTCGATGCCTGGAAGGTTTGGATTTAGTTTCAATTAGATTAATGGAGAGTGGGTGAGTGATTGACTATCAAGAGAAAATCCAGGAAGCACCAGCAGGGAGGGCAACACAGTCCCGCCCACACTGCGCCTGACTCAGGGTTTTTGGAAAACCATCTGCAAAAAATATGTCATCATTACAGATGCCCTCAAACCTTCAAGATCCCCAACAGACATTGTTCAAAGGATAATTTCAGTGTTTTGCAACGCTGTTTCTTCATGTTTGGTGGTCAAAATGACTCATAGGGACAAAAATAATTGTACTTGGTTTAGTATTGAGTGAGAACGATATGTCTAACACTCGATCAAAAGTGTTTGTTTTCACCACTGACAGGCTCTGATTGTGGTTATTGGTAACAAATGTTGGTCCCTCTGAGTAATCCGACCGCAACACATGGGGCAGTAGGACCCAGGAGGAACAATACTGGAGTTATCCTTAATAAACGTGATGAAACACTCTGTTTGTAATAACTATTTGTATCTAACGTTAAGAAAACGTGCTTCTCCAAAATAAAAGATAACGGCTAATCTAACAGCTAAAAGTGAGAGGAGCTACGTGTTGTGTAGGTGTGATCAGCTCCGTAAATTGCATTACATCACTTTGAACTCTTCTTCTTGTAATGATTCATTTTTTGATACCATGTCCGTCGTCTCCTTTGTCTTTCAGATCCAACCTTCTTCCCTGGACGCTGCGCTGAGATCTTTGTCAACGGAAGGAGCGTGGGGCGTCTGGGGGTCCTCCACCCTGACGTTATCAACCGCTTCGAGCTGACCATGCCCTGCTCCGCTCTGGAGATGGACATCGAGCCTTTCCTGTGATTTCACCTTTCTATAATTCAACTTAGTCAATGCCGAGCAGAAGGCATCGAGATTTACGAGGAAAACAGAGATTTGTTTAAAGACTGTTTTCTTTGTGTGGTTGAAGTTTGCTGGTGCATGAGAAAACTAGCGCCGACCTCCGCCAAGTCAACTAGCCAACTCTTTTGTTATATGCAAATCTGCAGCTGAAGCCACCATCTGTCAGGAAATATTACCAAACGTACTAGTTATATCTATTTTTTCATAGATAAATTCCCCTGTAAAATTTCCTGAGAAATAAATGGAAATGATCTTGCAATGAATTTTAAACTGGAAATCTTTTCATGACCTTTGTGTAATCCTACTAACAAACAAATCAAACCCATAACATCCTTGGCAGAGGAAACTAGCTTTCTGCAGCAGCAGCAGCATGTGGAGTCATTGAGTTTATATATACTATATATATGTATATATATATATATATACACCAGTAATGAGGCTTTTTCTACCTAAAGTCAGAATTAAAAGTTCTAGAGATTCCATTGTGTTTTTGAAGTGATGTGCATGTGTGTGTGGGCTTGTACATGCATGCCTGGTCTTAATTAGGATTACTTGTGCCTTGAGGATGGTGCGTGGTAATTAAGCTCTATGACTCATTACTTCTTGCTCTGTTGCCTTGGTTCTTCCAGTGGCCACACTGCTGAAACCCCCCTCACACACGACGTCCCCATGCAGGAAGTAGTCGAGCACAAGTTCCCCACGCAAGATGATGGTGAATCCCTACAGGCCTCCTGCAGAACTTCCACAAAAACCCTGTTTGGTGACCTGAGCACACCGGTGGCTCTCAAGGTGCTCAACGATTTCCTCGCTGACAAAAGTTACATACAGGGCTTTGTGGCGTCTCAGGCTGACACGGCGATTTTCGACGCCATCCCCTCTGCTCCCCCTCCCACCTTCTGCCACCTCCTGCGCTGGTACAACCACATCAAATCCTTCCATGGGGAAAGAGCTGGTCTCTCGTTTGTTAAGAAGCAGGTTGTGCCCCCGGCTACTCCTCTCACCTCTACAAACAGCGATGACGACTTGGACCTCTTCGGCTCCGACGATGAGGCAGACAACGCAGAGGCAGCTAGAATCAAGGAACAGCGTCTCGCTGAGTATGCCGCCAAGAAGTCCAAGAAGCCTGCAGTCGTCGCCAAGTCCTCCATTCTGCTCGACGTCAAGCCCTGGGATGATGAGACGGACATGGCCAAGATGGAGGAATGTGTCCGCAGCGTCAGCATGGACGGGCTCCTGTGGGGGCAGTCTAAGCTGGTCCCAGTGGGCTACGGCATCAAGAAGCTCCAGATAGGATGCGTGGTGGAAGATGATAAAGTGGGCACTGACCTGCTGGAGGAAGCCATCACCGCCTTTGAGGACTACGTTCAGTCCGTGGATGTGGCTGCCTTCAATAAGATCTGAATCCTACAGACACACTGCTATAAATTCTCTGAATGGAACCGTCCAATGACTTGTGGTGTCGGCTAAAGATAGGTGACTGGGAAATACCCAAACTCAGGTCCTTCACTGCAAACAAGTGCAAAAAGATCCAAACATCAAATAAAGCCATTCTATCTTTTGACAGACTGCTCCGAATTCTTTTTGTTCCTGATGATTTTATCTTGTTCTGTACAATCTCTTGATCTGTCGATTCAAAGGGAAATTGCAGCGGCAGCCAGTAGCCTCCATATGAAAGTGAGCCGTGCAGATAACAAGCCGTCTAGTGAATGAAGTCTGACAGGTGCTCTGGCATTCCTTCAAACTTTACTGAAGCAAAGGGAGGTTAACTGTTTCATTGCATTCTTTGTCCTGAACTACAGAAAACAGTGTGGCAGATGGGCTGCGGGAAACCTGCCAAGTAGTGGGAGCACAAAAAGTGTCGTTGAATTTAAATGAGCAGATTAAACCCTGATGGACTGAGCTTCCCTCTACGTGGGTTCTTCCATCTGAAGAAGTGACACTGCAATTGGAAATTAAGTTAATTTTATTTCTGTTACAGGTCAATCACAAGTACACTTGTGAATCATTCCCAGTAAATGTTCATTGCATGCAGTTTGATTCGCTTCAATAAATATGCAGTCATCTTCGTCATTACAAATTCAGGCACTTGAACATGAATCTGATGTGAGTGGATCACAGCAGCCCCAGCAGGACGAAGGCTCTGTTGACCAGTATAGTATGAACAAGTCCAACACATGTATATGTGACAAACTTGCACGGCACCTCGATCTCTTTCCTCCTCCGAGCACTCTGGTCGTTTTCTTTAACTTTGTACCACCAATACAACACCTGCAGGCTCACTGTTCTCACCACCTGCCGGGTTCCCACTAATGCCGCGACTCCCAGAAGGGAGCGTGCGGTGCCGACTGCCAGTACATGTGATGTCAGGGTTGGGAGGGGCGCAGGCAGTCGTAGGGGTTCAAAGGTCTGCCTCATCTGCTGGTTGACCCAGTATCCAACAGAGCAACCGGCCCCTACCCCCAGGATGGTGGTTGTGTCCCCCCGCGTGGTGCTGTAATGGTCCAGCTCTGGGTACGTGTAGCTGAGGAGGAGGGGCAGTACCAACGCGATGAAGGGGGACATGCAGCTGGTGAGCTGGAAACGGTCAAAAGCTTCCCAGTAAGGGTAGGTGACAAACAAAAGGAGGGCGGACATTAAAACGCCACAGATCACATCCTGAAAGAAGACAGACTTACTTTATTAGTCAGTTTTAACCACCATAAATTACTTATCTACTGTATCTCACTGCTGTGCAGACTGTGGTTCAGATGCATGTTACCAGCCCAGTATGGTATGGTAGCACCTGTATCAGAGATACTTTGCCTCATGTTTGTACATATTGAAAGCAGTGCAGGATTATCGTTCATCTATATATCCAGTCAATGTTTGAAGGCAGATAAAGCACCACTGCATGAAACGTCTGCTGAGCAGAGGCGACCGTGGCCTCAGCCACAATCACCACAAGATGTAATTACGGAATGCTTGTGCATCATCTATTGATATCTGATGCCAGCTGTCCCCCCCCCCCCCCCCCCCCGCGTGTTT